>JAHREE010000228.1:2000026-2296879 GCA_033628505.1 Tringa tobata | reverse complement strand
TTTTTTTTTTTTTTTTTCCCTTCTCCCCCCCTTTTTTTTTTAATTTTCAGTCAATTAAATTACGGTTAATATGTTTTAATAATGTTCGCGAATACTAAATGGCAGGCGATTTAAGGCTGAGGCTTGCCATTACTGATGCAGTCGTAAAGTTAATTCCTAACACTTAAAAAGAAACTCTGCATTAATGAGTTTTACTATTTCACGGGTGACAGTTTAATTTCCCAGTGCCAATAAACATTTCCATTGAATACACACTGCTTCCTAAATATTTAGGAGTCAATCTTTTTAAAGCATAATGATCAATGGTTTTATTATACTGTACAGATTTTACTTATTCATTGGGCAATGAATTAGCATGGAATCAGCTGTAAGTGCTTTCCCAGGAGCTGAGTGTAGGAGCCTGTGAATCTGTAATAGCTACAAGTTCCCTAGAAACCTCGTTAGATTCGCATGTGAAGATATCTGTGTGCGTGCATAGACCTCAGTAATTGCATCCAGTATGAAAATTCATCACCTTCTTAAATAAATCATCTCTGTATGTTGGGGCTCAGGGAAGCCGTGCTCCCTTTCTCAGTTTTAGGCTAAGAAAGATTATATATGAGCAAAAATATTGAATGTTATGTGCCTATTAGTAGTATCCTGAAGTATATTTAAATAACTACATAAAAAAGTGCCATTGCTCTTAAGGATTACTGAGCTCCCAGGTATCCAGCAAACTTTCCAAAGGGAGACGCTACCAAATTCTGCAAATGGGAAGCTTCAGCACAGGCCACTGTCAGAGCAGAAGTCCTTCTATTTAAAAGCCAAAGTGCAAATGGAAAAGCATTGCTTCTCTGCCTTCCTCAATTTCAACAGTTTGGCCAAAGGGATCGCATTCAGATGCCTATACTGATATATTTACAGTGGCTTCAACAAGTTTCTCTCTGACAGGTTTTGCAAACAAGAACAGAACTGGGGGCAGTACTTATAATGGAAAAGGAGTATGGTTCTGGGAGGAAGAATGCAACTTACTTAGTTTTCTTCCTAATATCTAACATGGCATTAATCTAACTTAGGGTTTTTCCTTGCTTCTACATTAGGAATATCTTAAAAATTATTCTTCTCTCACTATTTAGTTTCTGTAATGTAAAAATACTGAGTAAGTCAATATTTTCCTCACCAGTAAGATATTTGGTTCCAATTTCCTCCTTGGTAATCATTTTTAATTAAACAAAGAATTGCTAAAGAAACTGCTTTGAAACACAGCTCCAGGCTAGGGGTCAGTAGACATCATTATAAAGATCAAAATTACCAAATGCTAATAAAACATAAGAAATTCCTCCCACTTTGCTTTTTGCAATAATTTATTACATTAGGTAAATAGAGTGGCAATAGGATTTCTCTGCAGGATACTAATTACTAGAAAATGAATAAATAGCCACATACATTACATTGGAAATGAGTTGCATATGCTGTCTCGGGGAACTGAAACTTATACATTCATCAGGTAGACAAGGAGACACAAAGCCTTGCCTGGTACATGACAAATTAGTTGCCCTTTAGCAGCATGTTCTGTGGTCTGGAAACCTTAGTAGCTTTGGTAAGTCTAGAATTCCAGTTGTATGCAATTTTCTTCTCTTCTTTTTGCTTTTTAAAGTTGGAGGAAGGGGGAAATAATGAAAATATGAAAAGAGAAATGAATTTGTCTTCCCCAACCACTTTGACATGGCAGTTCAGGGCTAGTCTGCGGTTCTGGAAAAAAATTGCTGGAGCTTTCCTGAATAGTGATCCTCTAGCTGGTTTGGTGTTGTGTATCTTAGAAATTTTTCCTATTGCTATTTTACACGTTATGGCCCCCTCTTCATATTGACATCTTTCTTGACTGAGATGACCAGAAGGATGTAGCAGATTAAAACACCTCCTGGAGAAGTGGCACCTTCTATCTCCCATTGCAAAAGTTATTCTCAGAAATGAACACGTTTCTGTTCCTGAACACAGCCACCTCTTCCTACCGCAGAATCACTAGCACCAGCTCATTACTATTTATTATCTGATCATGAGACTTTCAAACTTTGCGCTTAAACCTGGTCATGACTGTCAGTCAAAGATGTGGAAATTCTATGTGTGGTAGAATCAGATCTCTTATTCGACTTTGTATTGAAATATATGATTAATGTATTGAAATAGACGGTCTACTACTCTGCAGCAGATTTAGATGTGGCCTTACAGGAGACTGTCTTTAATAACTGTATTAAGTTAAAACGTAGGTAGCATATGTCTGTATTCCTATTTATTTTGAAATGGAAAAGAATGATCTTTTTGGATTTGAAGAAAATATACATTTTCTCAGAGAAGGAGACTTCTTTTTTTTTTTTTTAAGCAACAATAGTGTTGACTGTGATTTTAGTTTTCCTTTAAAATGATCTAAGTTGATAATAACTGTGCAGAAGTCAGACAAGTATAAGTGAAAACTTACAGGAGAAAATTTGACTCTGGATACTTGAGCCACCACGATCAGTAGGTATATTTGGGACTTGTAACAGCATGAATTAGACCTGTTGGGTCAACAGTGGTAAAGGCAAGAGGTCTGTTAAACAGTGACCTTTCTACCCATGTGGTCAGAAATGCTAAGTTTTTAAAAGATCTGCTGAAATAGGTAGAATATTGATCATCTGATCTCAGTCTGCAGCTCATTTGCTTGCAGGGTGAATAAAGTGGATCAGACACACGTCTCTGGCTTTTCCTCTGGCTCTAGTACTTAAATATTCTTTACAAGAGACTAGCATTCAGGCATGCTTTCCACCTTTTAGTTCCATACCGGGAGAAAAACATATGCCTTCAGATGCAACAATAGTACAGAATAATGAGATTTCCTGAGAGAAAGGCCGAGAATGAGATTCTTGCCACGGCAAAGTCCAAAGGACCCACTGCTGATCAGTGCCTCTCTTGCACAGCTGTCATTAGCTTGCATTCAATCACTTTTACTTGCCTAGCACTCCTTAGCTTTGAACCAGTCTTAAAGACAGCCTTACAATGGACTACAATGGTCTTTGGATCCTGCATCCACTAGGCAGATGGCATTGCCAGCCCACAGGAATCTATCCAGGGTTATTATCATTGCAATATCAAATACATTGTCTGCTTGGACAATTTTTTTCTTTTTTTTTTTTACTCTTAATGTCATACAAATGCAGCAGGATTTTTCATATAAATTAACAGCAAGAACAAATTGTTTTCAAATGTGCTTGGTACATTTGTACAAAGTATAGACTTCAAGTGGAAAATATGGTGACTCTGCGTAGAACAACACCCTTGTGAAGCACTTCCAGCACATGGCGAGTACAGGCTTCTGCCAACACTCCAGTGAGTGTAGGACTGGTGAATGTTTTTTAATCATTAGAGTAATCCTTTCACCAATGGGAAACTTAGCGTATCATAAGTAAGCCTGGAGGTGGATTCTCACATTGATTATACATTTAAGTATCTAAAATAAATCCTTTTGGGTCAATTGAGTTGATACCATATGGTGCAATCATGTCCTGTGTTTTGTTGTTAGATCATATTCATATTTGCCCTGCTATATGTAATATTTTCTAAATCCATGGAATTTCTCTTGCCCTCCCTCCCATTTCTCTGCTGCTATTTGAAGCAAGTGGGGTTTAGATAGCTGAATACTGAAATTAATAAGAATCCAAAAGCAGTGGGAGTGTGGGATGGCATTTATTTACTTTTAGCCCCCAAAATGCATTTTCTATAGATGTGACAGGTTTCAGCTCACTTGGCAGATTTGAATTCCTATCTTAACCTCCCTACCTCTGAAAGAGACGAGAATGGGAATAACACAGAACTGCAGGTATAACTGTCAGCATCACACATGACAGAAGCTCTCTATTGCATCTGCTTGCCTTAGCCTACCAGCCTCTGGAGTCCTACCAAATGTTCAAGGGAGTGGACTGCTACATAGGGCACCAGGTCACCTGCTGTGCTTTTTGGTTTTGTTTTGGGTGGTTTACTCTGCTGGGTTTTTACATCTCCAAAATTGGGGGAAAGATATTCTGGTCCTGCAGCATTCACTTTTTCAGACTGGATACAAAGGCCACATTTGCATCATGTCTGTAGGATGTGGTTCTTGCTGGACACGTTTCTTCTGCGTCTAAGCAAAAAAGAAGGGCACAAAAGAGAAAAGAACTCGTAGATCTGCGTGAACGTTTTCTTTCAGCTGTCAGTAAAGTCTAAGAGATGTGGACTGTTTTATTTTTTTCATTCTTATCCAAACTCCCTCTACTCAAACCAAGGAAGAGGGGAAGAGAATAGTATAATCCTGATGTAATAAATGTTTAAAATTGCAGGCAATTCTTGCAGGCTTTGCATCACTTGGTAAAGTGGGACGCATCAGTGGACCTATTAGCATGTCTCTGTAGAGTCAGAGGAAAACAAGAAATTTTTTGTACACAGTGCTCGACTGATATAATTGATAATCTTTTTCCTTGTATTAATCTTGTCTCTGAATTTTCTAATTGCCCTGTGCCAATTCTTGTGGGCTGATAACGCCATCTGTTCACTGGATCAGTGCAACTGATGATGTTTCCAATGATAAAAACAATGCAATATAGAATCTAGAGGAAAAAGAGATGCCAAAATACTTATTTATTTTTAATTATCCACTCTGTTAAACAGTTAAAAAAATAAATGGTAGTTCATATTGTGGTGATCTAACTGCCCTTCTAAATAGATACAGATTCCAGATTTTAGCTAGAATTTGCTCCAAAAGTAACTTAGTAAAAAAGAGAGCATGAAGCCATTTGTAAATGTCGTGAAGGATCTTGCCTGATCTGTATTCCAGGAGAAGAAATCCCATTTTTCTGGCTGTGTTTTGCCTCTGCATGATACTAGCTCTTTCTTTACATTCTTACAAACATATGCTAGAACTCGGATAACTTGGTCCATTTCCTACAGAAGTTTCTGCTCTGAGATTACGAACACAGGTTCTGAATAAAGCAGTGGAATTCTGCATGAACCTATCTATTTACAATACAGAGCAGGTGTTACAGTACTGGTTGGTTCAATTATTATTGTATTTGGTAACCTGTGAATTAAAAGCCTGCGGAGTTGATTTTTTTTTCAATTACAATTGTAGTATTTTAACTGAAAATAGGATACAAAGCTCAGAGAGACAATGTAGCCTTCTATATAATGGTAGCTTTTCTTTTATCCAGTGTTTCTCTACCATAATAAAGACCTCACCAGTTCAACCTCTCAGTCTCTAGTGGAACCCAAGAGTTGTCAAGCTGCACAGGCATTGAATAACCCCTACAAGTACCAGCATGGTGTTATAGAAAGGGCAACAGGATGGGATGAGTTCATGGACATCTATGATAAAAAGGTTTCTTTCTTCCATGGCAGGAATAGTCTCTGGACAGAATTTTGGAAGAGAGATGCTTGTTTTACTCTTTCAGACACTGTATATGAATTTGGAGACTGTTTCTTGGTTGAGAAGGTGGCTTTAGTGTTTGAAAGAAATGTCAAGAAATGATTCACATGGCAAAAGCTGCACTGGTATCTTAGTCTTCTTCTGTATCAGTGGCAGCATACCAGTGTAACTTTTTTCTCTCATCCTATGCACGTACCAAATCAGAGAAGGGAGTCAGGCTTGGAATCAGATCCCTGTGTGGCATTGTATTAAAGATGGGAGGAGGCTTCTAGTGAACCAGGGTGCAAATGGATTTTTCAGTGACCTAGCAGATTTTTGCCTCAGTTTGAGTCTAATTGAAAATGGCTTAGGATAGCAGCAGCTCAACTATTTCTGTTTTATCATGAATTGTGACTACCTAAGAAGCTAAATTGAAAGTAATATTCACCATCATCACTGTAATTCAAGATAAGGACGTTGTTTCAGCTCCGGAATTGCGTGTGCTTGTATTGTGCCAGGGAAGTCCAGGTTCCTGGCCATAGAGGCTGTTTTATCGATGAGTTGGATGGAGGTGCTGGAGGTTTGCTGGGAAGAGTCTCTGTGACTCCCTTCTATCATAGTCAACATCAGACACATTACACCAGTGATTAGCTTAGAACGTGCCAACACCGTTTCCGTGCTGGGTGACACAACTCCAAATTTGAGGTTAAGGGGTATTCTTAATGAGCGTCACTGTTACACTGATTCATAAGAGCAAGGGAAAGCTAACTTTATAATTGCTCATTCAATGCCATTCTAGATCACAAAAGGTTTTTAGTGGCTGGTGTTAGTGCACTCTTTTCCAAACTGTTAATTGCTTGGGAACTGCATGATCTTTATGGGATAAAAGAGCATAGAGTTGCAGTGGGACACACTGCACTCTTTTCAGCCTGGTACCCAGAAATACTCAAAAGATATTCGGCAACACCCACAGCAGTGGAAACTGAAGAATAACTATGGTATCATTCTAGGGAACGCTTCTCTTTTGACATTGGTAATTAGAGTTTAGCATACAGCTTCAATGCATGAAACAGAATGGTATTCAATACTAACCATTGTGGCACAGTAGGAATTGGACTGGAAAGGAAATAAATGCGTTTTCATTCTCTGTTTTATTGTGTGTATTGAGAAGGATAGTGCGTTGGCCCTTAGGAATTCTGGAGCATAAATTTTTCTTCTAAAACTATTCAGTGCACTGTGTTGCCAATACAGTAGTAAATAATAATAATAATTTTCAAATGGGTAGAATCCTCTCTTTGTTCCCAGCTGGGCAATAAGGAGTTGATAAATGCTGTACTGCCTGGATAAGAATTGGCAAGTTCCATTTACTTCTGCTGTAAATGGTGAGGCATTGTTCCTCGATGACAATGGTTCTTCACTGATGACAGCTCGTCAGCAGTCCAGGAACAGAGACAAATACCTTGTGATCTATGTCACCAGTGACATAGCTGTAGTCACTCTTGTATTAGTTCAGTGATGTCTCTATATGTTTGGACCTAAATTACCCTTCTGATGCAGATGCCATGAGCCACTGCTCTCTATCCTCCTCCTAGGTCATAAAAACAGCATACTGAGCATTAATAAGGCTATTTTCTTCCTTCCCTCCATGCAAATTTATCAACAGAGCAGGAGGGGAAATGGCATTTTTTTACTGGAGAATCTGGTTTGTCAAAAATTATGTATAAGGATAGGAGCAGGAGATGGACTCTGTTCTTTGAATGGAAAGAGGGGCGGTGACAAAGGATCTTCTCCCAGTTTGCCATTACTAGTGGCAGCTTCCTAATGCACTCGGTGAGGAGGTCTGAATTAACAGTCCAAGTGAGTCATGAGTGAACCGTTAGGAGTAACGTTCATTTGTAGTAATCAGGATTGATTTATGAATGGGACAAAAGGGACTAAATATGATTTGAAAATGCATGTTGTAGATTTCCCTCCTCTCCTCCCCCGATGAATAATTCATCCTCTTCTAGTATCCATGAAAACAAAAACACTGTGCACATAAGAACCCATTAAAAAAGTTAATCCCACAAATGGCTGAACACAGAGAAAATCAGCTTTTGTTTTAAAAGGTAGATTTACTCAAATCTTCTCTAATTTGATTTGCCAGTAGGGTATAATTTAAGTCAAACAAGTTAGCAGCATTACTTGCTATATGAAGGTCTAAATATTTAATAGATTATGAGAAATGCCTGCCCCACAGGATAATGAGCTAAGGAGCGCTCATTCTCCACAGCGCAGAGGGTAAGCTAAAGCCAAGAGTCATAGCAAGCAAAATGGAGAGGGAACTTCTATTTACAGGATATGATCTTCTAGAGCTGGCAACTCCTGTTTACAGGATATGATCTTCTAGAGCTGGCCTTGGGAGCACTTGTAGTGCACCTTCTATTCTAAATAATCCTGGGGAAACTACCTCTATGAATAATGATAGTAGGTTTTTAGTAGCTGTAAGGGTTCATGGTCTTCCCATGGTCTCTACGTGTGTGTGATGATGTCCCCAGTGAACCTCTCCTAGCCAGAGCACATGGTCTGGAACATGCAGAATACTACATACTCAGATAAACCCCATCTGCCCATCTGCTCCTGGACAGTCATGTCAGCAGGAGGGGGAGCTCCAGTGCCTCTACAGAGACTGGTGCTTCAGCAGGGCTAAAGTGTTTTGTCTAAAGCTACCTAGGAAGTTTCTGAAAAAATAGAATATGAACTTCGATGAATTGGATTCTAGGTGGGCACTTTTACCCTTAGGCTGCCCTACCCTTGGTGCAACTGCTTATGAGGACTAAACAGAGCAGCAGAGACAAGGGAGAAGAGAAGCCTTAGACAGAAAAAACAGTGGAGATGAGTTTCTTCCTACCTGCCCCCAAAAATTCAGAGGGGTTGGTTTGTGTTGTTTTATTATTTTTTAAATTTTGTATCAAAACAGTTTGCATTTTAATTTTAGAGGAAGAATCTTCTTCAGCAACCCCTAGCAAGATTAAACAGCTATGGCATTTTTCACAGAGACTGTTTGTTTGGAAAAGAAAATGAAAATTTGATGAATTTCAATCAGATGTAGCTTGCAGCATTCAAATATTTAGAGATTATCAAATTCCCTTTTCCCAGCTCTGCTTCTTAAGTGCAGAGCTCATCTTATATGTAATATTAATTCTCATTATTCTTGGACAGTTCCTCACTGAATTCTTGTGCAGACTCAGTTCATCTAGGACCTGGTCTAAAGTTCCTGAAAATGAAGGGAATGACTTGTACTTGAATTTCATATCGTCTTTTCCTCAGAAGTCAGTTCATCCAGTGTGTAAATCCTTGTTATTGTTCTGCTGTGAAGTTTATTCTCCTTAAAACCTGTCTGGCAACGTATGCAATACAAGATGTGTTTGTGCCTGTCAGTACGAAGAACTATTCATTTTCCTAACAGTTGCTGCTCCTTTTGAGTACGTCATATGGGAGTACATTGGCCTGCTCTTTCATCATATTCTATGCCAACCTTGTATCCAATTTATTGACAATATAATAAGTTAGTTGCACACCCTTTTGATTTCTTCTTCATATATTTTACCAACAGTTGTTCTGTTTCCTAGGTCCTCCTGTTCTGTTGAGTTGAGGTGAATACTAGGCACTGTAACACATAGAACTATATTGTGATAACTTTTTAGAAGGACTACAGAAAACATTTTAAATGCTCTGAAGAGCTGACAGACTAAGGGTATTCCTAGTTGTCTCTCTTCCAGGCAGGTATGAGCTTGCATTGCTGGTTCTCCTGGGTGGACAGATGAAAGCTTGTTTTCCATCCTGGAAAACATACAGCTAGTTTTTTTTGTTAGTAACATCAGGTACATGAGGTTGCTCATGACAGTGTACAAAGTCGGCATAGATATTTTAAAAAAAATTAAATCCCACAGTTTTTCCCATGCCAGTCTCTATGCTCTGCCATTCCTGTGAAGCATATAGGCTGGAACCAAGTATTATGGGGAGGAAAGGATGAACTGAATCAAGCTGAAAACTAATATTGTCAGTCATTCCTGAGTTCCAAATGTCCCTAAAATTATTAACATTAGACATTTTAACTATAAAATTAGATTTTTTTGCAAATTATAAACTCTTCTCTTTTTGAAATCTGTATTGGGTAGCTGGTACTGTTCCGTGGAGCCTCCTGCAGAGATGCTGTGCATGAGTCGAAGTAGTGTATTTATTGCATCATCATGAGTTTGGATTACAGTCTCCTTTACACACTTGCATTCAGCAGTGAATGTTTGCAAAAGCCTAAGCTGTTTTTTGGACAAGCAATGGAGATGTGCTTTTCATCTGTACTTTTGCTCAGGAGCTGCAGTTGGCTTCATTGGGCAAGGTCCACCAATATCAAAGAGGCTTACCTCAGCAAAATAGATAAAAAGAAAGATCTGCTCACTAAATCATAAGTCGTTTACCACTTTAGCTTATTGAAGGAGGTATAAACCTCCATGACTCATTGTATTTCACAGCAAATACATTATTTTGCTTGCTTTGACAGGCCTGAACCACACCCCACCAATTCTGTCATTGGGTCCCGGACATCAATGACTTGTGCGAATTAAATAAGAAGTCCTGATTTGACAGCCTTTCTCTGATTACAAGCAGACAGTGAGTCAGAGCTATAACAGAACAGATTTTCTTCCTACCCTCTCCAATCTCCCCCCTCAACCCTAGTAGCATCTGATTTATAGTGCCAGTTTTTTTGCAACTTCATCTAATTAGCACAGGCACTGGGGTCAGTACTCTAACACCTGACAGACTTTGCAAGGGAACACCACAATTACAAGTGCAATTATCTGTTTTTCTGCTGCACTGAAAAATGTAGCATATGAAAATTAACATAAAACTCCTAAGTGTTAGGATGAAAGTGTGGGTGTTAGAGGGAGAGGCACCATCTTCAAATTTGAAAGGCCTGGGTTTGATGCTTGACTTGTTGAAAGTTTTCCTGGGCATCATTAGGTGACATGCTTAATTGGTTTGAGCTTGAGTTTGCCTGCTTTATCTCATTAGGGTTAAATGTTCATCTCTTCTAGTGCATACAGATGTACACCTAACAACAGAGGTTAGAGAAAGAGGCTCTTATGTGAGGCATTAACTTAATATAAGCAATAATGCTGTTAGCACACTTCTTTTAAAAGTACTGACTGCATCAACAAATAATGGAGTCTTTAAACTGTTGTGATTGCGCTGGCTCTCCCTGGTGACTTCCACAGGGGGTCTGTATGCAGCAAATTTAGGATCTTTGTGTAAATCTACAATTATGCAGTCTTCAATGTGAGAGCTATGGGCTGATTGGCTGTGATCCAGGAAAGCAAAATGTTTTTTTTGAACATTGTGCCCTTCCAGTCATTTCTATAAGGCACATGGGCAGACTCAACTTGCATCTCCCTACAAAAGCATGCAAGCTTTCACTGAGTTGCCTGCACTGGTGCTGAACTAAAATTGTGTGATGGAAATAGTGCATTTGTGTTAAGTTAAAGAATAACCATTTAAATGTGACTATAAAGTACTGTCCTGTGATAGCCAAAAGAGCTGTACAAGAGAAGGGTTATTCCTTTTTATTTCTGACATTAAGGAAAACTATAATCTTAGCTGAGAGGAAATTTAGAGCAGATCTATAAAGTCATGTTCAAGCTAAGCTTTTTAAATTCCAAGACAGGCACTTAATTCAGTGTTCAGGCAGGGAGAAAAACAGTTCACAGCTGGAAATGCCTGTTCTTCTCTTCCACAAAACGCACAGAGAAAGGTAATTGATTTAGACTCCTTCAGGATAGGAATGGGTTTTCTGTGTCAGTAAGTGTGAAGCACAAGGTCTTCATCCTAGTAGGAGAACCTCTTCATGCCAGTGATGATAACAGTGGAGTCTCTGCTCTGAAGATTATGTATGAATGCATCTCCTGCCTCTTCAGCTTATTTGTAACTATGTCATTGACTGGTGACAGTCTGTGATATCTTTGAGGAAATAACTAGTTTGATGAGAACAGGCAGACTGTTCTAGTCTGGGGCTAGTAAACCAATCCTTCAACCCCAAAAAGAAAAGTCTTTTTGGAATAGCCCATAACTAAGAAATAGGAAACTCACTAAGCTGATATTGAAGGCAAAAAGTTTAGGTGGTCTTAGGTATCCACGATCTATGTGGATTTTCATCAATAAGGAAATAATGGTGATGGAAGAACCTTCCTCCTTCCTGTGTCTGTGACCTACTTTGGAATGTAAATACATGAAGGAAGGTGGAAGTCATTCATGATGCTCCAAAGTACTGCATTAATCAATAAGTCCATTTATTTTATTGAAGCTATTCTTTTACGCAGAGTACCAGAGAGAAAGTCTGAGGCTAGTACTAGCATGTTTAAAGCCAGATACAACCATATGATTATCCCACTCCATGACAGTTATGTCAGAGTGATTAAAAGCTGCCTCCTGTAATAATCTTACATATAATAGCAAATAAATCTTCTGCTTATACTTAGTGTAAGTATTATGATTAAACAGCACATAACACATAGCCTCATTTCATTCACTGAAGTGACCAAGAAGATCAAAACAAAGTGAAACAGTCATCAGCTATGCAAATGAACAAGGCTTATAGCGAATCTGCCTATGTTAAGTCAGTAATTTGATGGGCTGTTTTTTGATTAAGCTTCCCTGGGGGGAAGGAAAGATTTAATTAAAAAGAGATTCAAGGGGAATTCAGAATAATAAGTCATGTCTATTTTATCTCTGCCAGAGCATTAGAAAATTGGTGGCTGCTGATGGAACAGGTTGAGGTGCAAACAGGAAAGAAATAGGACCATCTCCTTCATAAGTTTGGACCTTTCCATCTGCACTAATTACTGTTTTCAAGTCTTCCCACTCTTGATAGCAACAGAATCACCAATGGCTGCTCTTCTCCAGTTTTGTCCTTTATTTCTTTTTTCTAGGTAGAGCAATTTCAATTACACCAACTTCTCAAAGATCTGAGATCTGGCAGGTTGCAACATCAAGCTACCTAGGTGTTTTGGTATCATTTCAGCTAGATTAAAAGCTGAGTCCCTCAAATATTGAAATGCTGGCAGAATCAAGTGTCTGTCAAAGAAGTAAGGTAATAGAAAAGACCTTTCTGAATACAAAAGAGCACTAGTATTTTACAGGTCAGTAAAGGATTTGTCTCAGATGTCTTCTAGAAATGGATGACTAGTTTTCTAAGGTTGTTGGTCAGTTTTGATGAAAGAACAAGTGAGTAAGTGCTTCTAGTTCTATTTCTAAGAATCTTTGGGGAAATTATCTTCATTTTTTTCAGTTCACATTATGTTTCTGTGCCTGATGCTCTGTTTATTTAACATTTAAATACCTGTCTTTGTAGTTTGAAAAGCAAATGGCTACGGAATCTCCTTAAGACTACTGAGGTTAGGTTTTAGAGTATAAACATGATTTGCTTGAGTCCAGGGGATTTAACTTTTAGCATATTGTTTAGAAAAAGCAATTGTACACTTAAACAATGGTAAAATGAAATGAGTACTTTGTATGCTCACTGAAGTCAAACATTCCAGTAAACAGTATCAGAAGCCAGAATGGTTCTGGAAGAAAAGTATTTACACCTCCAATAGACTCTGAATATTGAAAGTATGTAGAGCTGATGAAAATAAATTCTCCCTCTTGCCCTTCCTTTAGTGGAATTTAACTTTTCTTTTTTTCATTGTCATGTAAATGACAATGTTGTGAAATGATGTGGTTGGACTCGATCTCAAAGGTCCCTTCCAACCATGAAGATTCTGTGAAATGTTGTTTCCTCCATCTTGAAATCAAATAAAGAATGCTGAGACCTGATGTTGAGGCATCAAATCCTCAACATGTTGCTCCTGAATTGGTGACTATTCAGTTCACAGTTTCCCATTGTAAATCGAACACTTGAAATTGCATCTCAAATTGGTATGTCCAGATATTTCTACTGACTTGTGATGCACATTTACTTATATGTGACATTTTACCAGGAAAGTTGTATGTGTGCATACTTTCAGTTCTTTGTACAGAGTAGGGTAATATTTTAGATGTCATTGCTTTTATAAAAACCCATTTCTTTACAATTACTAAAATAAAACAAAAAATGAGGTGGTGGAATCAAACAGTTCCTTGATGAAATCCACTCATTTTCATCATTACATTTTATTATTGCCTTTGTTACACTCTTTTTATTTTGGGGAATAATTTTCTAAGATTGAGTAGCTACAATATTCTGCTTAATCAGACATTTATAATTTTTTTTGAAGATGAGTCATAAGCAATTTGACTCTCTCATGTAATCCTTACCAAGAATTTCTCTAGTTTGTGACTTTCCATCATTTCTCATTTAGTGATAGCTAGCGAGCCCCTGATGCTCTGTAATACCAAGAAAAAGGTGTTGTGATGAGCTAAAGGTAAATAAATCTGCTATGATTAAACTCTCCCTGTTTCACTGTACAATTCATGCATAGAATATTTTGTGGTGTGAGGTCTAGGTTATTTACTGGTTGTCCCATTTTAAGAATATCAAAGAGGTTGCCTAGAAAGGAACATCGTTAGTTACCCTTACACCTTCTGAGTCCTCAGCTCAAGGTCCTGCTGCTGTTTCTTGCAAGAAGAAAGATTGCATCCAGAAGGACCCTCATGCAGGCCATGTGCTCTGATTTCTGTCTCCACCATTTAGTTGGTTCTCTCACTGATTTTTGGTAGTACTAGCCCCCCCCCTTTTTTTTTTCCTGTTTTTTTTTTCCTCCTCTTGCTTATTCTGCTCATCCCTCTGATTCACTGTCAAAGAAACCAAGAAGTGAGCTGCTTTTCCTCCCATGATCTCTTTAATTCTCATCATTTTTAAGTGCAGTATTACTGTCCTATGTGTCCTTCAGGTTTACCACTGTAGTCTCCCCTAGCTTACCGCAGTCCAGTGTGTGTCCAAATCTTGTTACTTCTTCCTCAAGATTAAATAGCTTTCAACCACTCCATGTCTTGCTGATAGACGCAATCCTACCTCTTCTATTAGAGGTGGTTGGTAAGATGGAAAGTGTGTGTTTATGGTGAAAGTCTACATAAAGCAGAAAGAAGGGAAACGGAGGCTCTTGTGATATAATAATAATGAAAACCAGCAGTAATACTCTTGATTTCAGGGAAATCACCTTCCAAACAAAGAGACACATCTCCTGTTAAAAGAAGCAAAATATAAAACTTTACTTGAAACTGCAGATCAAGTTGCTGATGTTCAGGCTGAATAAGCAGCTCAGATATACAGCAGAGTCTGCTTTATCTGCTTCAGTCTAGCACCTCTCCTCTAATCTATTGCTTATTTGGCTCTGGAAAGTCTGTTCTTCCAAGCCATGAGGTCCAAAATCTTGTAGAACCTGGCATTCAAAGTTAATCCCCATTTCCTTTGAATGCTTTGGTATTTGCACACATGTATAAGGGTGTATATGTATATAAACATTATCTACACTTCATGTGTGTATGTGTATTTTCATATATAAATATTTACCTACAAATAAATGTAGATATGTATGTAAGTTATGTGGCAGCTTTCAGATGTTCATGCTCAAAAAACTATTAAAAACCTGTACAGAGCTAATAGAATGCAGTGTGCTTCTCTGGACACTGGAGAGTTTCTTTACATCTCTTATACTGCCCCTTTACGAAGCCTCTTTATAAACCTTTCTGTGGGACTTCTTGCATTTAGCACCTCATCTGACAAAAAATTCAGATACTAAATTTTGAATTCATGGGATTAGAATGTTTTAAAAGATTTTGCAGTTAAATCTAATAAATATGCTGTCCACAGACTTGTCCTCTCTGTGAAAACTATATGGTTATCTTATGTGGCTTTTAAATTACTGCAGCTAGTAAACCAGCTGAATGACGACATCGTTAAGAAGAAAAGAGAGATCTCCTGCGTGGGTTTGAAGAAATTACCAACTTGCTCCATGCCCCTGCTTCTGGCAGATCTCCCTGCATGCTTTTAAGAACTAGGTAGAGTGGCTTGGTAGTGCTTGAATCACATTTTTCGGCCTCAAAAATGCTAACTCAGTCA
Source organism: Tringa tobata (assembly GCA_033628505.1). Taxonomy (NCBI): domain Eukaryota; kingdom Metazoa; phylum Chordata; class Aves; order Charadriiformes; family Scolopacidae; genus Tringa; species Tringa tobata. Next base: position 2,281,418 of record JAHREE010000228.1, on the reverse strand, counting down.
AGCCACAGAAGACTTGTCAAGGGATGTTTTGACATAACATTAAAGATACTCAGTTTATTGAATTAGTATTTTTATTATTCCTTTTATCTTCCAATGACCTGAATCAAACCCCCTCTTACTTTGTAAACTGCTTTTATTATTTCAGTTTATGTTCTGTTTTAGAGTGGAGTGGGAGGAGAATGGAATGACAACAAACAAGCATCCAAGATTAAAATTTTCACAAGATAGGAGGACACGGTTTTTAGTTCTCCTTAGATCTAACTGGCTTAATTTATAAAATATGCTAGTTTTTTTTTTAAGGAGGAGTTGTTGTGAGATAAAATATTTAGCATATTGCATCCTATTTATAAAGATGAATATATAAATCAGATTTCTGATAATGAAGCATGTTTACAAACATGCAGGTGTCTGGAATACAATTAAGGTTAACTATTAACCACAAAACCAGATACATATGTTTGAACCGTCATGTTTAGAAATCCACATAATTTTTCTCCTGCATGATGGGAAAGTAGTTACTACAGCAGAATAGTAAAAATACAATATGAAACAAGCAGATTCACATGAATATTCATAAGCACAGAGGTGCCTGCACCAACACATTGACACACGGTACATCACAGAACAAGTAAGACCCTGAAACAGCACTGTGGGAGGCACTCTGCCAGAGCCCTTCCATGTGCTATATCCACCTATATATTGGTTGTAAATATCCCAGAGCTTACTTTGCTTATTCTTGTTGGCAAACACAGGGCTTAAATGAAACGATCCACAACTACCTTTCAGTGTCTCTCATGCTTGCTTTTCTGGGTTTATAGAGTATCTTACTTTTCATCCCTAATCTCATTACCTTGCATTCTCTACAGGGAGCTGCATAAGACTCCTATTTGCCAATAAGACAAATCCACATGTGTTATTCTGATTGTAGCATCTCCGCTAGTGGTTTGTGTGCATATGTGTCATCAAGAACAATACTGGCACAGGATGAACTAGGGAATACTCAATTGGTATCTGAAGTTACTGCTGTAAATCTTTCTTGTTAGAGTTGTATTTCAAACACGCCTTTTTGTACCATTCCTAACGTGACCTTGCCTCTTATCTCTAGTCCCATATCATGTGCCTTGGCAGTTTAACCATGCCAGGAATGACTCAGAAGTGTGACATTTGGCCAGTGATGTCATCTTCTCTTCTGTTCGTAGGAAGCAGAAAACAGCATGGTGTCAGGATTTCCAAAACTTTTTTTCTAGTAAGGCCAACCATGGGTCACAGAGCAGCTCAGCTGTTTGCCATCTGTATTATAGAAGGCAATCAACATGAAACCTGTTTCATGTGTTTTCACTTTTTCCCTGTGTAACCTCTGTTTTCAGTATGTAGCTCAAAACAAGACTTTAATACCTCTTGAAGACTGGGTGAAGGAGATTAACTAATGTCAGTATAAAGTGTAGAGCTGAAGATCCAGAAGATGTTACTCTAGAGGTGGATCCTTTTTCAGAGTCCATGACTGGAGCTGAAGATACCCATAATATGATGGCTCGCAGGGCAATATTTATCCTGGTAGAAAACTGAGGAGAAGGATGAAGTTTAGCTGTGAATGTTAAATGTTGTTTGAAAAAACAAACAAACAAAACCAAAACACCAAAACCCATGGATTTGTGGTGAATCCTTGCTGAGAACTATCTCAGGCAGAGATAACTGGGGATATGGAGGAGAAGAGAGTTTTAAATTCTCTTTTCCTTTCGTAGGGATGTGGACCCAAAAAAACGTTAAAAGAGGAAATGTATGCAGAGAAAAAGCTGCAGAGCAATAATTACTTCTGCAATGCACTGAGAAATGGGCTAAGGATGTCTCAAAGTATTAGAATATACAAAGGTTTGGCAGTTTGAATGAAAAGTTTTGTTACTAAGAAATGGGTTTGATTTATTAATAAGAAGGAGGCTTCTCAGTTTTATTATTAGTTCAAAGAGCCAAACAATATTCCTTTTCTACCCCCTTTCTTTCCTTGCCTTCCCTCCCTTCCCTCATTTCATTTCTTATCTTTGTAATTTTCTCAGAGCTGGAGTGGTTTAAAAAGAAAATGAGTCCCTCTATTTGGAGGGAGAGAAATAGAGAAGCAGGAAGGAAAGACTTGATCATTGTTTTTTACTTCAAAACTGGTTTCATTTTTTTAACATAAAAATGAAAATTTCAATTCAAATGGAAATGTACCATTCAAAAACTTGAGGAAATGAGGCAAATTTATTTCCTCCTCTGTTCTTTAACATTTCTTTCACTGTCTCTGCAATGCATATCATCAGGCTAGGAGTCTCTGCCATTTAGCCTGCTAATGGCAGTGGACTCAAACCCCCTTTATCACATAGTGGATTCAGCCTTGTATCACCAAAGTGAGTGGAGATTTGTTAGCATCATTTTAGCATGCTGGCTTGATCAGGTGATGCTATAGAGATTCCTATTGCTGCTCTGCATTATCTTTCGTGTCTTGCAATTTGTGCTATTCATACAAATTGCTCCCAATGATGGTATTCAAAGCCAAATTTAAACATACCACTAAACCATGGGAACATAGCACATAACAACCTACAATGAAATCCAAGAAGTATTGGATCATATGATCACCTCTGGCTTAGAAATACCTAATGAGTGGTAAATGCATTTCAGTTCAGCTAAATGTTGAATAATGAGCTCAGAAACAATGATGAAAGAAAGCTGATCTGATGAAAGGGTGGAAGCACAGTAAGTGAGGAATAAATGTGGGAGTTATTAAAGAAACGCCTCCCAAAACTTTGGAGAAAAATTTTAGGCTTGCTGCGAAGGAACAGCTTAGGCAAAAGAAATACACAGCCAAAGGAAAGCAAGCCATGGGACAGAAGATGTGTTTACCTGGACTTCTGCAGTGGTGAACTGAGATAGTTTCCCTTCACAGTCTGGAAAAATTGCTCAAGTGTGAAGCATAGGTTAATCTTATGTTTTACCTCACAAATTTTATTTAAATCCATAGGGAGAAGGGGAGCTGTCAATCAGATTAATGAAGAGTTATAACACCCTCCTTGGGAGAGAGAGTAGAATCATCATTAATTGTGGGTTAAGTGGTCTCAAGGTAGCTCATAAGCCTCCAGTTAGCACCACCTATGTGCATCATTTGGCATGGAAGAGAGTGCGTCACTGCTCAGTCCTTCCACCCTTGGTCCCAGCCCAATTTAGGTACAGCTCCAGTTATTCCCTTTTTCCAATTAAGTGGTGTGGGCAGTACCTGTGTGTTTTCCATCTTTGCTGCCCAGCCCTCTCCCCCTGGGGAGCTTCCTTTTCTGCCACCCAGAGGCTCTCAGTCTCTTCCTGACACTTCAAAACAGAGGCATGCATCCAGGTGGGAAAGTTCTTCTGGATCTGAAAGCTGAAGCACAGTTCTTCCTTCCAGCATGCAGAAAACTTCCAACAGGGCAGGGATTGGTCTCTTACTGATCATACAGCAAGCTGGAAAAGCTGGGGGAAAAGGGTGATGAATGAGCTTCCCCACCTAATGACAAGGAAAAAGTGCGTTTTGGGCAGATATTCACATTGAGATGGATTAACTTATGCATCTGGTTCAGCTGCATCCAAATGATCTGGACCCAATATACCCCAAGATACTTTGTTCTCTGAATATGGTTTGTAGTTCCCTCCACACTTCTGATTTCCTCCTTTCTCCCCATACAGCAAGGGGAAAAAAGGAAGCTTTTGAATCAGTGGGAAGTTTTGATATTTCCATTTGGGATGAGATGACCTAGTTTTTAAAAATATTTTGCTGTTCAAATAGGAGATTTTTTTTTTAGAAACCTTCTAAACAATATGTAGTCAATGTTTCTGTGAAAAGTTTTTGACCAGTTTTAGATACTTTCATTACAGCTTTCATTAGTAAGGTATCTTCAGTAAGAGAAAGTCTTTTTTAATTGTGGTAAAAGTCAGAGACATGCAAATACAACCGAATACGCTCTGCTGAACACTGTATAGGGAAGATCAACTCAGCGGATGCAAAACACTAATGCATCAGCACTTGACATTCATTTATTTTCTGGTGCCTGCACAGAGGAGCTGCTCACAGAATCGTACCGAGTGTGCTGATTCTCAGTTTCCTATTTGATCTCGAGAATACAGCAGTGGAGAAGGAAAATGAAGGTTGGAAATCATAGGCACTGGGAGTTGATGAGGCAGTTCTAAACTATATTGGAAATGGTAGTAGGGAGGTCAGAGGCAAAGAATGGAGCACATTTTGGGGGAAAAGAAGCAACATAAGAATCTGTCTTTGCTATGTTTCTCTTCTTCCTTATACTCTCATCCTGTGATTCATCTCTATGAGAGAATTCTTTATGTAAAACCAGATTTACTGTGTGGTCTGATTAATGCAACTTCAACACTTTCTCAGAGAAACGTTCAGTCTGTTAGAGGCTTCAGTGTGTCTTAAGTGAAGTAATATGGTCTTGGCAAGGGTTAAACAGACAGTAGCACTCAATTTGTTAGCCCCAGTGTGCTCTGTAAGCAATTTCTTTAGAAGCTTTAAATTGAGAAAAACACAGCTCTATATTAGTGACCCTTTCCTTGCCTTTCTTTTGCTTCAGTCTCATGCTTGTCTTGTAAGTGAATGAACTGTAAGCGTAAATTCTGTCCACCTAAAATGTAATTTGCTCTGCGTGGTGCTGAATGAATAATTTATTGAGCTAACTGTTTGAGTAGAGCATGTCTAAGCACTTGATCAGATATCCTTGACTGCTTGGATGGGTATCAGGGAAAGCTGAATGAACTATTTTCCATCAGCTTTTGTGGTGGTGTAAACTTAAAAGTAGTGAAACTGTTAGACAAGCTAGCTCTATGTAGTCTGTCATGTGAGCCAGGATGCAGAGAAAATGACAGTGTTTGGCAAATAATTTATTCAATCAATCTTCCAGCAATTTTATTTTAAGCCTTTTGTTCTTTGTCTCTGATATACTTAACACTGCTCTCTACATGTGGGATTTCAGGTAGTTATTGAATATTTTTTTAAAAAAAATGTTGTGTGCTTACTTCTGACATCATTTGATATGCTACATTTATCGGTGCAGGGACAGCATTTGTGTCAGTGACGCTGTGTATTCTAAAATGCATGGCACACAAAAATTATTGATCCTTTCAAAAGCCCAAATGATTTTTACCTTTGCCTCAGGCTCTATTAGCAATGTGGAAAATTGAAAAGGGCTCTCAAGAAAAAAAACTAGCATAAGATTGAAACTGCAACCGAAGAGCTGTCAAGTGGAGAAGTACTTAGGAATTATAATGAGGATGATCTAAAGATGACATTCTCCTTTAGGAGTTTGCTTAAATCTTCCCTCCTATCACATGACTCACAAAGGTCCCTTAGAACAAACAAAACCAAAATAAGAGCAGTTTTAGGAAACGTATTTAGAGGAGGTGCACATTAAATACAGAAGGGCTTACAATATGTTGTGCAGTAGAGATAGGGTTGAAAGAGTGCCAAAGGAAAGCTTCGAATTATGAGCCTGGCACAGTGGTCCAAGGTAGCTTCAGCAGAAGTTCTCTTATATGGCTGCAAAAATACTTTTTTTTTTTTTTTTTTTTTCCCACAAACTTACTTTTTATATATGTTGGATATTGCCTCGAAAACTTCTCAAGACTTTTCCCATTACACTTCCCCATATGTTTATATCCATGTAGACATTTTACTCTCTTCATATTTTTGATGGAAGGAGAGTCCATTTCTGATACTCGGTTGTGTATTGAGTTCTGCATTGCACGTGATCTGAGGTGAAATGAAACATATTTCTTTCTGAAGGTTTCTCAAATACCTTTCATAGGGCCGCACGTTAACAGATATGTTAGCATTCACTGGTAATAATATGAAGGAAAATACTATTACTGTGAACTGTATGACTGGAGTAGAGGGCCACATTCTGTCCACAGGAACTGGCCATAAATACCACTCAGCTGTATTTCAGGTGGAGGGAATTATGTTTTCCTTTGGGCTGCGGATATTTTTTTCTGTGTATTGAACTCTTTCATATAACTTCTGCTTTTTTTAAAAAAAATGCAATGCCAAACCCTGGCAGGAGATAGAGAAGGCAAATTTTCATTTACCTTGATACCTAGAAGGGAATGCACTCACCTTTGACAAAACAAGTAGATTTTTGTTTAATTGCTCCCATGTTGACACAGAGGATGAGAAATGCAATGAACCACAGGTTCAAAAGCATTTCTAGGATCAGAAGAATGATTCCTTCAGAGCTGTACTTTGGTGCTACTAATATCACTTTCCTGGATATCTTCCAGGTTATATCTCTTTAGGTTTGCTGCCAGAGGAAACTATTTAGTTTTACTGTTGTCAGCACTGTGGAGACTGTGTGGATGCAGAAAGGCACACTGGATTTTTCTCAGCTTCCATGCTTTTAAGAATATCTACATATATATATATATATACACACACACCAGAAAATTGCTGGCAATGAGCTATGTGAAGCAAGAGAGGCCTAGCCCTTTCCAGATGCATAATCAGTGTGTGAGTAACCAGTTAGAAAATCTTAACTTGCAAGTTATCGTGCAATCCACTGAGGAAAAATAAATGCAGAAAAAGGAGCAACCTTTGCAACCACCACTCTGAATACAGCTCAAGTACTGATCCAGCCTTCTAACAGAGTCTAGTGTTTTCTGGTGCAGTGTCCTTCCCTCCTGCCCACCTTACTAATGTACACTTCATTCATGAGTAATACATGAACTCACAAAGCACCTGTATTTAGACAGCTATAAACAAAATTAATTGAAACACGATTGATAAAAGCTTGCCCAGAGAGATTATATTACTAATTAAAATATAATGCATAAGAAATACTGTAAATCAGTTTCATTTTGCATTATTAAGTATCCCAGTCAAAATGTCCAGTAGTGACTGATTAGAGATGAGATTCCTGTATGGTCTCTGTTGGCTTTGCTTTTATGTGGAAGAGTCTGGCCATGGGTGTTTGTCTGGAAGGGAGACCTGGGAGGGATTTGGTGTTTGGTTTTCCACTGTGCTGTGTTGTTGTTTGGCACTTGTTTGCCAGGCAGGGGGTAGCAGTTATACCAAGGAGGGGTCTAGCCACCTGCTGTGGCTGCTGTCAGGCACCGGACCCTACCTTGTCTTTCTCTTGAGGGTGCCTGAACCTCATGTGTCTCTCTGCACATATGGACAAGAGCAGTCTCATGGTGCTCTCTGTGGGCACAAACAAGTATGTGTTATTATGAAAATAAATATTTGGGTCTGAATTTTAAAATCAATGGCCCAGTAAACGTGAAGGATATGAATTGCTTCATCTTCTGTTTTGTTTGAAGAGGATCTTAAAGAAAAGAGCTTGTGTGAGCATCTTTCTTGTTAGATGTCTAGCTAGCAGTATTCGCTTTGGGAAGTTACAATGCTGAAGAAATGTGGTTGAGAATTGGCATTTATCTAATGACCAAAACTTAGAAGCCTTGTTTAAGGAACCCTTTTAGGTGTTTTAGGTGGCTGAGATCATATGAGTGCAGCTGCCTTTTTTTTTTTTTTTTGTGCTTCTAATTATTGTAATTATTTTTAAATTAAAGGCAAAGTTCCTGCACACTTCATTACAATGTATGTGAGATAAACCTTTTCATTTTGTTGAGATAAGCAGCACTTTTTAAATACTGCCTGCGCTCAGCACAGTATTTTTCCCCTCGCATTACTCTTCGTTCCTTGATACAGAGTAAGTGCCATTGTTTTAAGATACACCATCTCCTTTTCAGAGGGCAACAGGACACCAATCTCCCATTCAGAAAGCTCAATAAAGCACCTTCTTTAGACATTAAATTCCACATTAGGACATAACCTCAAGTTTGGGGAAAAATAAGGTCTTCTTGCCAGGTTGTACCTTATCGCTTGGGAAAGTGTTATCAGGGTAAATGGATAGTGTGGTAATTACATTTCTGAAACCTTTCCCCAAGAGAAAATTATTTTTCCCTGATTAAAAACTCGTTCTCCTGATACAGGCTTGGTGCTTGGAAATAATTTTGGAACAGCTGCCAGTGGTTGTATCATTTCATCTTTCATTTTCAGGCCACTTTAAATCATGTTCATTGTTAGAAATTTTTCAGATCCTACCATGTTGCCCGAAAACAACGAACTTCCAAATCTTGAAGGAGCAATATGGATGATTTTGTCATGATCTGTGAAGAGTGGCTTGGCAGCGGTGTTGAAGGCTGCCTGCTGTGCTGACTGCAATTTGGAGGAGGAAAGAGAGGAAGTGGTTCTTCCTTGCAGCACAGCTAAGCCAGCTGCAGTGAAGGGAAGGAGAGGGACGAGCAGTGGAGAACCTGCCGGGGAAGCGTGATCACATATCTGCAAACATAACAGGCCACTAAAAGAGCAGTTATCAGACTGCCCCGATGGCAGACACAGTCATGCCCTAACAGGACTACAGGCTTTTTCTAGGGAGATAGAAAAAACATTGAAAAAATATTCTTAAAACAGAGGTTGCTAAAGTTTTAGTTGCATGCTGGACTGACAACAGGCCTAAGGAAATAGCCTGTCCATTTAGGACACTGTGGAGACGCAGGGAGATTTGTTAGCTGCAAGTTTTCTTTACTTTTAAAAGTTTTTTTATTCTAATTTATCTGTGAACAAAGTTTTCCAGGTTGGGAACTCATTTGGGATTGTGGAGGTACTTCAGGGAGAAGAGACAGGCATGCCGCCAGGTCCGCCTCTGGTCTCACTGTGGTGGGATCCTGTTGGAGTAGCTTTACCAAGGCTGGGCATGAAGATTTTGACCTTGCTGGGTTTTAAAAGCCTCATGGGCCTATGTCTTCACAAGTGTTCGTCATAATCCTCCTTTGAATTCCTGTGTGTTCCATCCTGCTGTTACATCTTCTCACTAGTCAGGATTGAACTTCTGATGATGGGCCCTGCCCTTGTCTGTAGAGACCGGCGCAGAGGGGATGGAATTGCAAACGAAGGGCGAGGGGCACAGGGCTCTGGCCCGGCTGGTGGCTGTCATGCTGCTCCCTGGAAATTTCCTTGTGGAAAAGTTTGCACATCACAAAAATCAGCATCAGCCATGCCCCAGGGACACCCTTGTCAGCTTGTCTTCTCTGCCAAGGTGAAGCTTGTTCTTTTTAGCTGCAGAAATTATCTCAAGATAAAAACTTTCTTTTAAGCAGCTTTGCCACTAATGGGTGTTTAATGTGCATACACCAAGGAGTGACTGGAGAAGTATAAAGGGGTTTCTCCTGTCAGAAAATATGTGGGGTGTTATTTTCAGGTATAATCCCCATATCTTTACCTCTGTTCATACCTATTTTTCATTCACACGTCTCCTTTAGCATGAATGTAAACAATACAATATGAATATTCATAATAATATGAACAGAGGTAGGCAGAGGTACTGTACATAGTTTTCCTCAGTATTAAAGTTAAAACACTAGAAGGATTTAAAAGAGGTTTTAGCTCACAGTTTGGGCTTTAGCTAGGAGATTGAGGAGTTGCATGTGTAGTGGTTCAGTGAAATTGACCCAACCAAGTGTGGGGAAAACACTAGGTTAAGATTTCACAGGTCACGGTGTAAGACAAACTCATACTTCAAGGTCACTTCAATAGCTGATCTTTCCAATGGCTTGCTTTTAAGGTCAAGAAAGCAGAATTTCTTCATTCAACATCTGATGTCCCCAGTTGCATTGTAGTTAGTTTGACAGAAATTAAACCACACAATATTCTGCAGACTTCCACTGCGTATTAAAGGGTCTGCCTCAATGTGAACTACTAACACAGGCAAAAATTCCCATTAATATAAACCCCAGTATGTTCCTAGCCCCGCTCTTAACCTTTGCTTTTGTGGCTATATGAGGAAATTTATCTTTGAGAACAAACAATAAAATGCAGTGGCAAGAGGAAACTTAATGTATAGTTTTAGCTTAACAAGATTTAAAATCTTTGATCCGGTAGTCTTAAAACACAAAAGGAAAAAAGGTCACTAGAGAACACCAATGATAACAGATGCCATGCTTTGATGCAGTTGCTCTTGGGACTGTTTCTCTTGCCTTCTCAATATCCTGCGTTTCAAAACATAATGCGGAAACAAAGGTGGAAAAATTTTCGTTTGGATTTTTTTCTAATTTGTAAAGGCCAAAGCCTAAGTAATGTACATTTCTCACTATAATGCCTCAGCAAGTTCATGGGGCTGTTCATTTGAAAGGTTCATTAGGGACCTAATCCATCTCTCATGCTACAGTTGTAATGAAAGTAAGAATTACAAGGACAATGAGATTTTCTTCATTTAGGGGAAAAAGGTGCAGAGCTATTAAAACTCTCACCATCCTAATTAAGTTGTGGAAAAAATATGGGCAGAATCTTCATGGCATTTACATTAATTGCATTTAGGCTGTGGCTAGTAGTAATGGTTTCATTAATGCAAAAGTAGTTTTGGAACAATATGTAGGAAGCTTCCACTAGATGGAAGACTATTGCATTATTTTTATTTATTTATTAATTGGTTAGACATAAAATGAGTCCTACAGTGATGGCACATAGACAAAGGTTGACTTTACGCAAGTTCATTGATATTTTACAAAACACAAAATTTGAGTTTAATTTCACCCTCTTTTTTTTTTTTTTGTATGTGGGAAAAAAAACCCTTCACAAGTGAAATATTTTTTTCTCCTTCTGTATGTCTCGTCTTCAGTATGATGACAGTTGTGGTTATAACCCCCAAAATGATAGGTTATTTTCTTCCTTCCTCTCAAACTGTGTTTTGACAGCAGCAAAATTTGTGAAAATCTAAGATTCTTGCTTGAATGTATCAAGTTTTGCTTCAGTGTCTGCATTTGGGGGCTTTGTATGTCTGCCAGTAAGGGCTTTTCAATAATCCGTCTGGGTTGCTCTGCATAAATGGGTGTGATTTATGAAGGAAGTTTTGAAATGTTAAATACATATTTCAAACATTACAGGTGGGTGTGAGCTGGCTCTTGATGGAGGTGGGAAGCATACTTAGTCTTTATTGCCCATTTGACATATTCACATTACCACACAGATAGCAACTAATCATTTCCGTAACTCTAAGGTAAATTAATAAATGTTGTTAATCCTATTCTTATATAGGAGGAAATGAACAGATTGCCTTGACCCTTGTGAAAAATTAGGGGCAGAGCCAGGAACCAAACCTCAGTTATTACTCACACATAACCTCCTATCAGTTTTTTCAGCTCATCATTACCATCTAATGCACTGAACAGACATTCATAAGGTAAACTGTTGTACCAGCTGGAGACATCAGCACCTTTCTTTTTTATCATGACCCCCTCTGCCAGACACTGCATTTCTCACAGTTGTGCTGCTGGGGGGACTAGGGAGAGCTTGTCCTTCACTACTTGGGGACAAACTGCCTGGATCTACTGAGCTGCTTGGAGCAGGACGTGTTGACTTGGTCTAGAGCAAACAATAGGGAAGGTGCAAGATCCTTTTTGCCCAGCACGGGAGATGTAATGTCCAGATGGCAAGTGGCAACAGGCTGTGGGGATGAATGGCATCTTCAGCTAATGAGGCTTAGAAGAGGTTATTTGTCTACAGCATAAGAAATGAACCCAGTAATTAAAATGCATAATTCTGAAGAACTCGGTATTTTCAATTAAACTAGTAGAGGTTTTTGATATATGAATGATTGTCTCCTAGTTGTATGCATAAAAAAGACCCCATAAAGATAGTATACCACAAAAAAAATAATACCATAATTACCACCCTGGCCAAATGTGGATTGTTTATCTCTGAGAAGTAATGGGCATCCTCACGTTATCCTCAGGGACCTGCTCTGACGCACAGGCCTGGTACCCCTGCTCAAGGGATTTCCATCCAACAAATAGGTGTTTTTTATGTGTTTTGCTGTAGCCAATCAATAAATATGACTTTGCTTCGGTGAATGTTTGACTTCAGCTTATTTTTGAGGAATCTGCACATTCAAATTATTGCGTGATAACTGTGATTCATGTTATTCTTTTCTAATGAGTTCTTAAAAACTTCACATCACCTGTAATTAACAAATTTATGAACAGGTACTGTTGTTCCAAGACTTAGTCTATTAGGAGTGAAAAGTAGCAGTGCACTGAGCATCTGTTTTAATTTTTCTTCCTAGGTTTGTAGTGACACAACCTCCCCCATTTGCATGTTTGGTCTTAACTGTATTAATGAGAGTTACTCAGAGTTCCTAGGATGAACAGATGGTATGTTTTTGAGACAGACTCATGACAGTTCAATAGAGGTGGGTTTGGGGAAGATATAGAGATTAATCTGTACTCCAGTTATGTCTGTCCTTAGGTTCAGAGCTAGCTCACTTAGTTGTAAGTTGTGATGATATTTACTAAGTTTAGTTTGTAAATTTTGCAAATGAGACATTCAGTGTGAAGATAGTAAAAGGTAGCTGCACCTGACACCATTAGAATTCTGTGTGGCTTTCAGGATAGATGATGTATGTGGCAATTTGATTGAGAAAAACACTGTGTAAATACACAGTAAATTAACTAAGACAATAGTGGGCTAGGATCTGTTCTGCTAGCCTCTAGAGAAGTCCCTCCTTAGATTGGTTATATATTTACTGATACTAAAGGTCTTTGAGAGGTGTTACCACCTGTTATAAATAATCTCATGGGTTTTGCTTTTGTTATACCATCAAAGGCAAGGAGGAAGATCAAACAATGCCAAACATCTCTTCTCTGTTATTCAGGCCTTTTATATGTGTAACTACCATTTTTCAGTTATTTTGATGTTATGGAGTAGGTGCCTGAAGCAGCTACAGTTCTGTCTGGAATTGACAAGTTGTTCATTTGAGAACATCCATGCAAGAGTTTCAATTCCCTTCTCTCCTACTCCTCTAACTGTAAATAGACAAGTGCATTTTAGGGATTCTGTATTTGCTTTTGGATTTCAACTGTAGACAGGGAACTCCAAACACACTTCCACAGAGCCATTTGCTTTCTGTTGCCTTTCTTTCCTTTTTATTTTCTTAGCTGCTTCTTGGTACTCCTCAGCAGCTGATATAATTTTCTGACCTAAATGTAGCAAAAGGCAACAAGTTGATCCTACCAATACTATCAATACAGAAATAAATCAGTCAAAATGTGAAGAAGTGTCTTAAGAAATACATATCTCCTTTTCACTCAGATAATTTTCTAATAGATTTTATGTTTTTAAGACCCAAAACCTGCTTTCGGCTGCCTAGTTTAGGGCTGGTTCAGATCATGAGAGAGGCTGTGTTGTTGGGATATTCGAAGACAGTGATAGCTCAAGCAATCCAGGGGAGATTCTCTTTCAGAGTCATTCTCAGTTTTGACCCGTGTTTCCTCCTACACTGGAATCTCATAATTAATACATCCTATGCATAATTTTAGGGGTTTTTTTTGGTCATGCACATTCCAGGCAATTGCATGTGTAACTTTGAGACAGACAAAAGGCTGGCAGCAAGTGCCTCTCTGGTGGGAGTTTCCTTTCTTCCCTAATCTCATTTCCTCTTTCCTGAACACAGTTATTCAAGCTGCATGGTAAGGATTACACTTATCCTTTTGATATTTTCATGTCCTACAGCAGCATAATTAAGATGGCATTGCTATATTCATGGTTTGTTCAGTGGAAAATCCACCAAGATCTTGAACAGTATGTTATGTGTGGGTTGACTTTATTCAGGGAATTTAAATTGGATCCATTTCATATAACTGCATATGGCAAATAATTCAATGTAAAAATAAACATCTTGTCCATGTAAATACCACTCATTTCAACTGACTCTTATTTTCATGTTTCTTTAGAGCAATTACTGCCTGTCAAGTTGTTGTATATATATTTCCTGCTGTCTTGGAAAACCCCCCAGTGTATTTCTTAGCTTTAATTTCTATTGCACATTTAGCAGGGAAGTCTCTTTATGTTACAGTTATAGATAAAGAATAACAATCAAATGAAAATACATCTTGTAATTTGGAATTTATTAATAAGTCAGATTAATTAGCAATATGCAGAGATCATTTGAAAATCTAGAAAGTTTTGAAGTTTAATATGGAGTTATCAACCAGTATCATTCCTTCTTTAAAATATCAGAAGGAGGAAAAGTACAAAATGCACACCAGGAAAATAATTGCAGAGTCCATGTGAATGACTGTACACTATGAAAATTATTAGTGTGAAACAGTCATCCAGGGCTTATCAGTAAGAAATAGTGCCAAAAATCAAAAAGGTACAAACAATTTCTGAATCAAGCACAAAGGCACGACCATCTGAAATTGCCACATCTTCTTACAGCACTTTTTCCACTGCCTAGCTACTGTTGAAGATCCTAGGTTATAAATATAGGGATTCTCTTTTGAAGCTGCAACTATCCTGATCCATGAAACAAACAGAACCACAGATGAACCAGCAGGGCCACATCTGTGCTTTCATCTCTGATCTTGCAGTGTGTTAATAGGGTATTCACTTTTTTTTCCCCACTAAGTTATTTGTTTTTCTCTTAGCGGATATCACAACCGAGAATTAATCCAGCGTTGGCTATGTTTCTTCTGTATTTTTGATACAAAAGACCCTCTCTGCATTAAGAAAAAGTATATTTTTGAATGGAGTAACTAACTTAAAAAATTAAAATTATCTTTCTTCCTTATGCTGTATTGCATCTCTCTACAGTGACTACTGAAGTGAACATAAAATGGTTTCATTCCACTTGCAATCAGACTTGTCAGTTAAGATCCAAAAAGACATAGTCGTTTATAAATTTCAGTGATGTTTATATTCTTCTTATAGTCTTATTAAATATGAATCTATGGACTATTATGTCAGATCAAAGATGGAGCTTCTGAAAGAGGATGATCATCAGAATGTAGACACAGCTTTGTAGCTGTTAGAACTTATGGCCAAATCTATAAGTGAAGCTGCCTTTATCATGCATAAAATCAATTCGAGAAACTGTAATAAATACAGTGGAAGAGAAACAGATCTGGAATAAGGAGATCCATGAAATTCAAAATTACATAGTGAAGGAGAAATGACCAGGAAGATTATTTTCTATGCTATCAAGAAAGTAATTTACAAGAGTTAAAGGCCTTATGGTAATTTCCATTATCTCTAGATGATTAGGTACACATTCTAACATATTATGAAAGCATCTATCAGTGTCACCAAGAAGAACAAAATATTCTTACAATGAAATATATAGCTAGTCTTGCACTAACTTCAGTGGAGCTGAAGGAACAAACTCATGTTTGGAATATGATCATTTTGCTCTATAAATAATCAAATAGCATGTTTCACAGCCGAAATGGATCACTGCAGGAGTGTGAAAATTTCTTCACCCCCATATATATTAATGCACATGTGTTTCAGGATCATTACTCAGATGGTTAGGACAGGTTATAGAACTACAAGAATCAGTAGCTCAACCTAACAAAGCACATCTGAGCAATATATTTCTACAAAAGTGTCTGCTAACTGAGGATAACTTGATTTACATGCAGACCTCAAGCTACATGGCTGCTTGTAGCAGGAAAGGCAAGGGAAGTAAGAGGGAAAGAATAAAAATCCTGAACTTTATCAGAAGTGAAAGTGAAAGAAGAATAAAGTTCTAATCTTTAAAAAATTACAAACATCTCCAGCCAACAGCAGTCTCCCCAACAAGCTCTCGGTTGTAGAGAAGAGAGAAAGTCTTCAGTGCTTTAGAAAGTAGAGGGGATGGGAAGCTACAGAATGATAAGACATGGAGTCAATAATTACAGTTAGAAATTTTCCATCTGAAAGTGATGGTTTTGGCCAACTGAAGCTGCAAGTGTATTTTCCCTTTGCTTCCGTTCTATCTCATAAATATCAGATACAATATTTGGGAGCCAAGCAAGCTAAGAAGTACATGTATGAGCATGTACACATGGGGTTAATTACCATCATTTCTATACAAATTAGGTAAAAATATCCTGGAAAAAAATTCTTGTAGCACATACATAAAACAAACAGGGAACAACCAAACATACTGTGAATGAAATGCATTCAGGATATACTTTCTGTAGCCTGTTGACAATATCACCTAACATCTCAATCTTTGTGATTGTTTTAAGTGGATTCAATTTTTTTTACCTCATTCTCATCATTTTAAGATTGGCTGAATGGAATTTATAATATTCTGTGCTGGTTTTTATATTCTATATATTCAAAATATCCTTGTCTGAGAGTTTTCTTCAATGAAAAGTAAAGTTCCCCAGAAGCTCATCTTTATAATTTTCTTTCTGCAGGAACAGTAAATGAAGCATTTGGTTCAAAATGCTTTACATCTATTTAATACTCAGATAAGACATGCTTTGGTACATCACAAAATTGGATTTTTCAGGTTCCTAGTGTGCTTATTCTCTTACGTAGGTCAAGGTTTCTGGATCAGTTATGTTCCTTGTGATGTGCTACTGTCTCCTTCCTTTCTGATCCCACCACAAAGCATCCTGAAAGACGAACTCCAAACAGGGACAAAGAAAGAATCTCACAACAACTCAGTGGTATAGTTTTATGTAGAAAGAGAAAATAAGCCAACATTTCTGCATTTCTCTGTTTGATCTTTCCTGTTCTGTGAAAAAGCTTGGTTTTATTGTGTAGTATTTATTTGGAGTGGAATAATAACATTTTAGAATTTTAAGAAGGAATGAAGTTTTTATTTTGCCTTAAAATTTCATAAAATAAGTAGGAAAAAGGACTTTTCTGGGCAGCTGGCATTCTGAAAAATTAGGCACATGCTCTATTTCACTGAGTACAATCAGACCACTTGTGTCCTTCACGTTTCAAGTGTGTTTAAGTGTGTTTTTGGATTGAATCCAGGGGTAAATGTCCTTTCTCAATTCTTGTAAGTGATAATGCAGAAATAGGGAGAGTCTAGTAAAATGGATTATGGCTGGATGGGGAAAAATGAAGGCAAGACAACTGTTGTAAAATCTCGCTGAGTATGCAGTGATGTGTAGACCAAGGAGAAATCTTCACCTGGAAGGTTTCTTGTTATTGCATAACCCAGATTTCTGTGTTCTCTTCCTGTGGCACAGCAGCTTCTTGAGGTGTTTGATATTCTGTGTTCAAGGTTGAAGTTTGCTGTTGAGATGTTGGTTTCAGACAGAACACTGCAAAGTAGATACAGACTGCTGCTCTCTAGTGCAGCATTGCAGTCCAAAGCACAGGAATTTATTTTCAGTTGATGTATGCTGGAATCATATGGGACATAAGAGAAATGAGCCTTGTTAATACTGTCATTGCCCAATGCTTTACAAAAATACACTGCTAACAAGTTTTCTTCATCGTGCTGTACTGTTTCACTCAATTCCTCAGCTATCAAACTTTCAAGGACTCCCCGGGCTGTGGCCAAGAATTGATATTTTGATTCTGCCCATTCCTGTGATGGTGGTGTAGTTTGCAGTGTAATGTTTGGCTCACACCTAGAAGGCTAAGTAAAACTTTGAGTGAGAAAACACATCCAAATACCCTCCAAACAATAACTTAGAGTGGGATGAAATTATTTGTTGCTGCCCCATACTGCTCAGAAAGCCTGTAGTTAGTTTTTTTTTAATGAATAGAGAAATAGAAGGACTTGCAAAAAACACCAGGGCAAAATTTAGAAATTTTGCTTTATAACACTGGAAATGCTCTAGGCCTTTGTGGTCTGGCCCATACTGACAAGGTTGCAAGAATGACCCAGTTATGCCTGCTCAGCTGTCTCCAGGTGGCCATTTATATATTGGCAGCACCTGGCAGAGAGCTGGACCTGCTGGAACAAGTTTCAGGTGAAGTTTTTGAGAGAACAGCCTTGGAGAGGAAGCTGTTGACATGCAGCAGTGAGACATAGACTGAGAAATCAGTGAGAAAGCTGAATAATGTGCCAATCCAGAATTTCAGGAGGAGGCTTGAAAGCGCATAAGGTCAGTGTGGTGCTTTTTTTCTTTGAGTGGGACTACCTGTGGGAAAGGTGGTGGTTTTCAGAAGTAAAAAGCCCCAAGCGACAGCAGGCACTGGCTAGGAAGTGTTTTATGCCTCCTAGTGCAGTCCTGTGATACCCTGTGGCATCTTGGAAATGCTCTGTTATCCTGGCATGATTTAGCCCTGAAGTGTGATAGCTCTCAGATGATGAAAGGGGCAGGTATTTTGGTGAAAAACTGTTGTGGGATGTTGTTTGGGGTGTCCTTCAATAGCTGGTTATTTAGTAAAGGTCTGATGTTCCTGGAAAATTAGCTTTGGACTGCTTACATCTGACTTGAGTGTGGATGTGCATTATTAAGTGTGTGGAGCTTGTGCAGCAGCTACAAAGTCTTGGTCTCTGAATAATAACGCACAGTAACAGTGTGGGGCTGGAAGGGGTCTGTCAGGAAAATAAAGCTTCTCTAACTGTGGGTATCTTATTAAGTACATGGGGCATGAACTGTAGTACTGTAACTTTCAATAGGATCTGTGTGAAAACCAATCAAGATAGGCATATAATAGCTAGAGATAAAGACATTTTGGTGCTCAGAAAGCCAAATGGCAAAAACTGTTAACTTCCATGTTCTTGTCTTCAGCCTCAAATAAGTTACTAGCCTTAATTTGCAAAATGGTAAAAGGTCAAAAGAATTCTAGAGTTTTAAAAGCCTTTTTCAGGAGGAGGAAAGGAAAGCTGATACTTTTTCTATGCGGTGTAAGGGAAAGTATATTTGAAAATAAGTAATTTGGGAACTGTAACCCTTATTAAGCAATAGGAAAGGTCTGAGACTGAGCTGAATCTGCAGAGAGGTCTGCTGACAGTGGCAGTTCCACTTAGGTGTGGGAAGCCAAAAGCAGGGCTAAACTTGGTATGGTGGCTGACCGAAATGTGCTCTGCCAGCATGGCTGGCAGCTGTAGGTGGGAGCCTGAACAAAGCATTGGGGCAAGCTGTGTTTGTTTTTTTTTTTCACTGTAAATGTAAGTCAAAGAATGAGTGAATCATCTTTCTCTTAGCCCACTTTTTGCCCTTGCAAAAAGGTGGTAGCATTTTGGGAACAGTGCTACCATATCAGCTCTCAGGGAATAATGCACAACCTCAGTAACGTACATGTTTCGAAAAACAAACTGTCCTGGTACTGTAGCTTTGTCAACTCACTAATAGTGATGTTCTTTAATCATAAATTGGCAGTTGGAGTTTGTGTGCAAATGAATCTCTGGAAGAACTGAGGAGGCTAGATGCTCATCTGGGTCAATCCTACCCTCCATTTTTTCTTCTCAATTATTTTCTAAAAAAAACCCCAAAGAACCCAAAACATACTAACCGAAAAAAAAAAAAAACAAACACCAAATAAACCAAAACAAACTCCTTAGCTTTCCTTCTGAGCTACTACGTTAGTAACATGGTCACTCAAGGCAGCACATGCCAATGCTTAGCTGAGGATGTTGAGGTGGGGAAGAGACATTTGTATGTTTTGTAGAATAATGCAAAATTACCAGCTGTCTCTGGGTACATCTGTAGGCACTTGCAGTGACTTTGTGATGGCTACAAAGCAGGGAGTTCACAAGCTGTGACCAAAAGCTTTGTTCCAGAATCCTGTGATTAAGGTTAACATGAGGCAAATTCCCTCTTTGTGCTGCAGGGTTTGTAAATTTATATAGTACTAAATACAGCAAAATCCTATTTCTTTTTGACAGCGTTCTATGCACTTGGCATTCTGACTGTACCTCAATTTTGTCTGCTGCAGAGATTCTGTGTTCCTCTTATGAAATGTTTAAATAATAAAATCCATTTTTAATATTTAAATTGTTCAAGCTGTCTTCCTTAATTACTTGGGGGCTAGGGACTTTTTGAATGTTTGCAACAAGTTGGACAAACATCAGGTATTTCTTTGCCCACGTGTCTACTTTTCCTTTTTTTTTTTTTTAATGAATTTTTCAGAGATTGCAGTGCAAGTACCACAGCCCAAAGAGGCTTCAAATGTATAGTGCTCCAAACAAAAACAGCAGGAGTATAGACTTGCAGAGTTTATGCCACTGAATAAGATGGGTGTCAAAAATAATGAGGCAAACTAAGAAGATATTCTGTTTGCTGCCCAAAGAAAAAGGTGATAATATGCCTATTATTAGCAAAAGGAACTGGGAGTGGAAATGAAGTGAATTATGGAAACCTCAGCTGTAATAAGTTAGTAAGGCAGTAAGTGAGCTGCTTTGGTAGAGAGAGAAAAGTAGCACTCAATTTTTGCAGTACTTATTAGTAAAAGGGAAGTCACAAAGATTAAAAGATAAATGACCAGTTTGGAGAGGAAGGAGTATCTGGATTTGTTTGTTGCAGTAGAAACTCATTGAACAATGAAAAAAAAAAAAAAAGTATCGTTGTCCTTGAAATAAGTTGTTTGGATGTTTGTTTTTTTCTTTTTTCTTTTTCCTCTTATTCTTTCAGCTGAAATGTGAGAGTGGAATTAGGTTAGTTTATTCTGAGAAGTCAGGGTAATGACTGATTTATTTAGTTGTTGCTGCACTTGGAACCTAAACGAAGTGCTTGTTAGAACTGTCCTTGCTAGCTGATTTGCCAGTTGAAGAAAGTCACACTGTGGTAAAAATGTAGAAAAATACCTTCCTGGCTTCTAAAACTGTTTAATTAGTAGCTTGCTGATTTTCCATTTACCTAATAATCCTTCCCTCCCTTTATTTTTCACCTAAACCATTCTTATGCTAGCTGTAACTGCTTTAGCTTCAGTAGGATTTGCTCATTGATTAGTGTTTTTTATTGGTGCTCCAAGGTAAGATGTTTCTGAAGGACCATATGTGTTCTTTGGAAGAGGAGGTATGGGTAGAGCTTCCAGTAATGCAAATCTATGCCTGGGTCATAGATGCACCATCACCAGATCTAGTAGTGTTTGATGCATGTCTGTGACCTCTTCAAGGTGCAGTTTGGTCCCAAAGCATGCAGACAAGTTAATTGATGGAAAGTTGTGTGTGATGGCACTGAAGGTTTATTAAAACCACTGATGATTTATTAAAGCAGTGGATGAGAGGAATACAGACTAAGAAGTCAGAAAAAGAACTTCCACAATTAGTTGGGCAGTTCAAAGAACTCATATTATTCTTCTGTAGCAGGTGGGCAGGGAGATGTCGGGAAATATTTTGAAAGGGGTAGATCTATGGTGTTTCCTGTGCCTAACACAACTGCTTACTTAAGTATTTATTGCTTCTTGAACTTTTTGCTTTAAACAGCTTTCAGCCCTTTAAATGCTTGCTTGTCTAGAGAGACCACTGGTTGATGTGTTTAACTGTTGTCTCTTGGTAGAGCAGAATCCTTGTTCTAGTCAAAAAGTCTGTTTCTTCACTCAAATTCATCCAGGCTACATGGGGCAAGGAAATCACCATCTAATCTTCCAAAGTAAAAGATACATAGCATGTGGTGCAGCGTCTTCTTCATGCTACAGGGGAGGGCGGGTTCTTTTTTTCTCTCTAGTACTGATCTCAGTATAACTTATTTCTTCCAGATTGGGTTATTATTGGGTCCTTAGCACAGTGAATTGTTGAGTATATCGTACTGGTGTTTCACGTATTCAATTTCCTTCAATCTCAAAGCCTGTTGATAGGATGAGATGTACTACAGTAAAGTCTTTTGTGATTTACTGAGAATACCGTATTCCAAGAAAGCTTAAGGAAGATCATCAAAAGATCTACAGAGAATATAATCAGTCACTGCTTTGTCTGAGAAAAGGTAAGATGGGATCAAAACCCATCTCGCTGATACAGAATTATCAACTTTCAAAATGAAAGGAGATGCAAAGAGGAAAATCACTTGTGAAATCCTCAAAGCACAATACTCTCTAATTCTAAACTGTTGTAGTTAGTGTTGTCATGCTGTAGTGTAAGACACTCTGGAAATAACGAGAGTGCAACACAGGATTTGCAAAAAACATTAAGTGAATTTTATTGTTGTTCATTTTTAAGCATTTTAAATCATAGTAGCTGACTCTCAATAGATTTTTATGTTCCTTAAATTATACTTAGTGGGTCTTTATTCCAAACCATTTGAACGTGTATCACTTTTGTAATGCTTCTCTTCCTTGATGAAACATGGTTATGTTATCACTTACCTTTGTATTGTGCTGTCGTCTTTTAGCAGGACAAAGTCTCAAGAGCAAATGCAAAATTTTAATATACTTAAAAAAAAGCTGTTATCTCCCTCTACTATGGAGGACAAATCACTCCCTTTTAGTGTGTTGAACAATCTCTAGGCTGTCTCAGAAGCTGTCACAAGTATTATCTTCTTGTGTGTGTTTTAAACTTATTTTTAAAGTGGTTTTTGACCACTTCGAATTTTGGCTGAATTGGTGACAGTCTCCACAGATAAGACTTAAGGCTTTGAGTTGTCATTTGGTTTGCTGTTCTGTTTTTTTTTCCTTTATTTTTTTCCCCCAAAATCTAGAGAAAAGAGAGGTGGTTCTTCCGTTTATTTTTCTAAATGATCTGTATTACAATTATTAAGGAATTGTCAGTGAGAGGAAAAGGTTTGGTTTCCTAATATGTCAGTAACAGTTTCTGTCAGTGTTACACAAGCGGGTTGCATATCTTAAAAAATGAAATTAAACCTTTGTGAAAACACTTCTTTCTTGGTCATATAGTAGCAGTGAGAAAACAACTTCTGCCAAAATTAAAGGATTCCTGTATCCTGTGGTGTTTTGCACATGCTTTGACCAGAATCAAACTTCTCTTAAAAAGGGTTTTTTTATTAGGGAACTGCCTGTACACCTTCTCCACCTTCCAGTTCTGGATGATGTGTTTTTGCAGTTTCTTTCCCAAAGGCTGGGTGCTCATGGAGAAGATATTATATTCTGCCAGTCTGGAGCTTTAGGGCTGGATGGATAAAGCTAAGATGGTTCCCATTTTATTTATTCCTTATTGATTTGTATTTGTCAAAGGAGGTGCTCCAGAAGCTGGAAATCAAGTGGTGAAGGAAATCTTAGATTATTAGTGTTGCTGGTTACTTGTGGTAGAGTCCAGTGCATGCAAGTATTGAGTGTGAAGAGTGTGTTTTGGGGAAACTGCAAGGACTGCTTCCCTTAAATTCTGTTTTCTATTCATATATTTTTAAGAGGAAGATACATGCTCTTTGAATTATGTAGAACGTGTTGGACACTCATGTTCTTACTCACATTGACAGTATCAGTAGTGGTTGTGCTTCTGTAATACAGTTGCTCTATATTTGCACAAGAAGTCAAGCAAGTTTCCAAGGAGCTTAGTTTTTCCCTTCTACAGTATGGTTTGCTGCTGATGCAAATAATAAACATTCATGCAGCCTCCCTTTTTAATTCCTCACAGCTGTAGGCCCCCACATTCGGCATTGTTCATTCCTGGCATGTTTAACTACATTATGGCCTGTTCGTTTAATCCTAAATCATTCAAAACAGCCATTAAGCTCATTCAGAGTTGTGCTTGAATGCAATACTGTCTGCCTGGGGAAGCTGAGGGTCTAGGTGATGAGTCAACAGAAGAATGTCTCTTCTGATGTCTGATCACCAGGAAGAACCTTGAGTGGAGTAGAACTCTGTGAATGGGAGAAAGTGAGCTTGCACTGCATTCATTATCCACAACCCAGATGTATTTGGGGAGTTTCTGTAAGCTTTTGATGGGAGGATGCCTGTCTGGGTTTAGGCTGGTAGCTCAGCAGCTTTGTGGTTCTGAGGTGGGTGAGATAGTCGTTTTCCTATCTCCAATGCGGTTCCCTGCAGAAACCTCTTTTCAGTTTGGTGCATTGTTTCAGTCTCCAGTGTTGCCGACAAAAAATAGGGTAAGAAGTTGCATATCCCATGTCAATTTATGACCTCAGAATAACAGAGAAGGAAAGCAATTTGGGGAAAGAAGGTGAAAGAAGGACTGTAGGTAACAGTTTGGAAGCTACTACTTGGATATGGTAACTGTCAATTTAAGCTTTCTGTCTGAGTCACAGAGTTTTCAATAAAAAACATTTTTAATTAAAAAAAAAAAACAAAAACCACCACAAAACCAACCTACCAAAAACTGATACACTAAAATCAAGTCTCTGAAATGAGGCTCACCAGCCTCGTTATTGCTTTTTCAAAATTGCTCATGTAAATTAATTTCTCATTTTAAATTCTCTTTCTCTTGCAAATTCAACTTTATTTGCACAAAACTTTACGATGAAGCTTTAATCTACAGCTTCAGATTTCATTCCCAAAGTAAAACCTGCAGACTGGCATAGGAAAAAGTCATAATGAACCAACTGGTTTTGGGTGGTATATCTGTGGATACCGTCCTGGAAAGCTCTATGTTCCTGGGAAAAGAAGGGCAAAACTGTTGAAAAACCTCTCTTGAATTTCATTCATACTGGGTGGTAAGGAATTCTTTTTTCCTCTTACCACTTCTGGTTTTAGACATGTTGGAGCTGTAGAATTAAAAAGATATAAGGAAGCATTTATCCATGTAAAAAAATGTTTCATCTTATTTAAATAATATTTTTATTCTTTTTTTTTTAAAAGTAATTTTACAATGTTCTTATTTCATCCAACAGTTAAGCCCAGAGGGAAATATCTGTCATTATTCTGATGTATTTGTGGGGGGAAGCATTTTTTTTGTCCTTAATGGTTTATTTTGGGTTGTTTTTTTCCAGATGAAACAGGATATGTCCTAAACCCTACTAAAATAAGCTCCTAGCATGAAAAGAGGTTGTGTTTTACATTAGCCTGCTGCTTGTCATGTAATCATCTGAAAATGCAGAGAGGAGGGAAGGATTTTGAGAACTCAGCTACTTAGCCTTCCTGTGATGAAACAGACCTTAATTTACTCTTAAATGCCAGTGCGAACTGTGTGTGGTTGGTTGGATTTTTTTTTTTAATAAAGTAGTATGTCCTGTTGATGCCACTTTCAAGTGAGGGGCTTGCTGAAGGGATCACTAGGTTCAAGCTTGAACATATGGCTTACAGAGAAGGGAAGCATCAACACTGTCAAGGATTGCAGCCTCGTTTGTCTTTTCACAGTAGCCAAGGCCTTGCAGAGCAGGGTGTAGCTCTAAGCTGAAGCCACTTTGTCGTGACCCTGCTGTGAGGGAAGGACTATGTTCTGCATGGCTCTTCTGGGACCTCTTGGCAAGGTTTGAGTTTTTGTTCTGTTCTGGTTTTGTGGGGGTTTTGGTTTTGTTTTTGTTTTTGTTTTTTTTTTTTTTTATTTCCTGGAACTGAAGGTCATCTTGGATTACAACTCCTACTACATCTGTACCTCCAGAGTACAGGCTTTTCTAGAGAGCATGGCAGCTTTGGCCTGCATCTCAGGAGAGCCTGCCTTGTTTTTCGCTCATTCAGAGTCCCCTGAATCTGTAGGAATCACTGAACTGATTGTGCCAGCTTGGTCTCTTCAGAGATGCCATGTTTCAGTGAGAACAATACCTTCATCAGCCACTTCCTATGAGTAGCATTTCATTGTTTCATGCTTAGACTTTACAGTGCAGAGCTCTGTACTTTGTGGGAGCTGTTTGCTGGAGGCTGACATTAGCAATGGGAGCTAAAATTGTACCTGGACCATATGAAATGATTGCCTCTGTCATGTTGAACCACCACCTATTAAATGATTGCGAGGAACTGGTTTCAGACTTGTGCAGTGGTGTAAAAGAACAACTTTCCTAGAACTTTACACATAGGATGAAAAGTAAACTTTTATTTAGAGACAGCTGAAGCTCTTCATAAAGGCCAGTCAATATAGTCCATATTGGGCAGTTGATTTACGCACTCCCAAGTTAAAATAGATGCAGGAAAGAACACTAGGACTGTAAATGTTGCCCTTACTGTAAAAGCACAAAAGGTCAAGAATCAAGTTGAATGGGGCCCTCATGACTTCCTTTCAGTGTTCAAAAAAGTAGTTGACACGATAAATAGGTGTACTAAGCAGCTCTGTAATTGGCTCATTATTTATCTGTAAGGCACAAGTACAAACCAGTCCGACACGGTAGCAGTTGTTGAACTATACACTGGGCATGGATTACATTACACGCCCTATTGTTCAGTTTAAAATTAACATGCCATAATCCTCATTAAAACATCATATGTGATATTTCATCATGGTTATTATGCAGTTCAAATTATACAGGCAAATTGTATTACTGAGATACATTTAATAATGCAGCACACTGTAACAGTTGCATATATTTCAATTAGAAATAAGATTATGCCTGTAGGACAATTTAGCATTTTGTTTCAGTTTATAAGAAGTTAAAGTAAAACTTCATAGGGACAAGGCTTGTCTGGCTTTTTTGTTTGTTTCTTTTTATTAGTTGTGGATTAGCTGAGGTTTTATTCTTTTTCACATGTCTTTGCCACCTCATTCATAGTCTTTCAGCTTTAAAGCTGAATGTCTGGGTGAAGGTGGAAATAGCGTCAGCAGGACAAGCTCTGCGTGGGGAAAATTAGTCCTGCTCTGACTACCTTTATCTCTTTCTCTAAGCATACAAAGAAATTAATTTTCACTGCAGCCAATCTCACTCCTTCTACCAGCTTTAAATTTACCATAGCTCTAGAAATCTAAATTTAGTGGGTCATATTCTTATCTTAGTCAGAGGAACCTTGGGCTTCTTTTTGCTGAGGAAGTGGCTTGATAACACAGCTGTCGTCATCCCCCCTCCTGAGTATCACCTGGGACTTGATTAAGAACAATTTTCCTCAGTGCTGCTGTCATCAAATATTGCTGATATAAGACGTCACACAGGTTCAATTCTGGTCTTGCTGTTGTTTTCAGTGTTCATCCTGAGCCTGGTACTGTTGTGCATTTCAGTGCAAATCTGCCACAAAACCCTATATGTGAATTGCCTATGGAATTTTTACATGAGCGTGTTGTACAGGAACAATAACAGGTGCATAAAATAGAATGCAGGTACATGCTTATGCATTCAGGTGGTTTCATTTTTTTCTGCTGTTATGAAAATGCCTTTGTTCTACAGAATAGCATAGCAAAAGCTGAATTTAATTCTAGTTATGGAGACTGGAACAAAGTGTGTGTGGGCTTGCATTACAGTTGAGATGCAAGTGAACAGTAGCTGCTTGTAAATATGTATTCTTGCTACAGATAGGCTCACAGTCCTGCTGACATTCAAACTACAGACCTGTGTACTGTAAGCGAACTGAAGATGTATTCATACATCTTTTGTGTAACTAGCATTTGGTGATAAATGCAAGAGTGAAAAAGTATAACCTATCCACTCTACCCCCATATAGTTTGTGCAGCTGTATTTATACCCAAGAACTATTTGAAGTCGGTTCAAGTCCTCCTTATTTGCCTGGTGTTGGCTATTGTAGGATAACGAAAATTCAGTTTGTGTCTTCTCTCCTTTTCACAACTAGAAACTTCCTTGACCAAGGCAGACCTGATTATTTCACTGAATGTTTTCTACTTGTAATGCATTGAGAATATTATGTTCTTTAGGATGATCTGTAACTGTCATGGGGCCAAAACGCTCTAACAGACAATGTCACCATTTCAGTATAGAAGGGCATAATTGTGCTCAGTAACACAGAAGCCCGGGGGCAATTTTGAAAAGTGCCAGCTGCAGACTCTGACCAGGTACTTGTGCTGTGGTTAATAAGAAATGTATTTACAGGGAAAAATTAACAAGGTCATCTGGAAAGAAAGGGGCCCTTTATGTATATAATCTCAAACCCTATAATTGCAAACTAGAGGTCATCTCCTTTAATGCTTGCTTATTTAATTTATACTGAAATAGCTGAGTGCAAACTGGGTAGAAAGTAAGGGTCAGTTTGGTTTTCTAGTTCTGAATTTCGTCTGCTGAATGAGAAAACCTGGACAACAGAACTGGCTTGAGTTCAAATTATAGTCAAATTTCTCTTTGCTTTTCAATCAGAGAAAAGATACTCTATGGGAGACTAGGATTTTGTAGAAACTGCTTTTGATAAGCAGGAAATCATGACAGAAAACTTCCAACCAACTTTAGAAAAGTAAAAAGGTTACCTTAACTTCTATTTACTAGTATTATACATCAAGGGAATTAGAAACAAATAAGAAAAAATGTTATAGCTTTGGTATTACCAACTTGAAGTGTTGTGCTGAACTTAGTGACTTGTTTGCAGTGTCTTCTACTGTCTCATTCATAGTTCAGGACTTGTCCTTGTTTGCCTGCTGAGCACTGCATAAAAATAAATCCTCCCTAAAAATGTCAACTCAGTCTTTTCGCTCAAGTAGTTGGCATGAGGATGGAAATATGTCAAGCTAGGTTCCCAGCACCACAGCTTGTGTCTGAAGGAGATGTGGGAATATATTGATACTTTGTATGTGATCCTAACTGTTATTAGGAACAACAGCATCATTTTTTAAAATGAATTAAATACATAATCAAAAAAAAAAAAATTATACACTTTACTGTAGAGTCTTGCCCATTTCTAGATCCATTGAGTTTGAACGATTCAAGGTCCTGGTTCAAACTGGAAATACAATTCAATTCTTGTACAATAGCATGACAGAATGTCTTCCTTCTATAGTGTGAGCTGAGACCAGAAGCTGCAGATGTCTAATTTGTTTACCTCTGCATAATTTATTGTTTAACAGAAGAAATTAAATGCCTCAAGTCATATTTCTCACTGCAGAGTTGAACTGCAGTCTGGAAGAAAGTCTAGCCATGTTTCTGATGATGAATGCCATACACATTTATTAGTCCTCACTTAAAAGATTACTTTAAGTCAGTATCACTCTTGCAAAGTTAGCACAGAATTTTACTAATATGAAAATATAAAATCAGTTGATTTTCAGGTGTGCTTGTGCTTATAATACTTAGTTAAATGATAAACAATGTTTTGAAACACCGCTTTCTGCAGACCTTGGGAGTGAGTGACAATAGAAGTTAAGGTAACATTTTGAATCTGATAATCTAAGACCAACTAAGCAGAGAAGATTTTCTGTCCTAATTTGTCTGAAGGCAGGAGTGCTCCAGTTTCCCTTCACTAAAACCCTCCTAAACCCTTTGTGTCTTTTGGAGAATTAACAGAACTTTGTGCATCTTTGATAAATTTGATTTTTAGGTCTCAGCAGCTGGTACTTTACCTCACACTGACTGTCCTCATCTTTCCCTCCTTGCAGACATACGCATTATAGAATATTCATTTTAAGATCTCCAACCAGGTCAGGTAGATCTTGGTAGAGACATAGATATGTAATCTTTTGTTGTTGTTGTTCCTACTGTAATTTTTGGTGACCACATGTTTTGAGCTGTTTTGATGAAAAAATTTTCTGCAGCAATTCAGTTGGAAAGAAAGGTGATGTAAAAAAAAAAAAAAAGTTAAAATCTTGTTTCCTTCTCTTTCATTCAATCCATGCCTTTAAGCAAATTAGTAACTTAATGCCTTGTACACAGGAGACTAAAAATAGAGGTAAATCAGAGCTGACACTGGTCTGTATCCCCCACTTTGCTCTGGGAAGTCCCTAAGTATTAATTAAGCCAGCTCTGTAGTTACTTTGCCCAACAGCTGGTTGAGAAGAGCTCCAGGGTGGTAAGGACACTTTAAAGGGTTTTTAGATCTAAGCCCTTAAAGCTTGGATCTTCCTCTAACTAGCATTCATACTGGGAAGCAAAAGTTAATAAAATATGATGTTACTTCACGTTTGTTCAGTGAACTGGACACAGCTTTGGAGGCTGGTCAGTGGAGAGTGAGAGGGCAAGAGCAGAGCCTACTTTTACCTGCTCTGAATTGAAGAAAGCCCCAGCAGATATATGAAGGTCAGCCCTACCAAACCCCTGTGCTTGCTCAGCCTGGTTTTAAGCCTCTCTCTGCAGACAGGGGGCAAGCTTATGTAAGATTTAACCCTTCTGTGTAGGAAGGGCATTAGAAGCTGTCTTGCTACTGTTTTAGCCAATTACAAGATCTCCTGGCCAGATGCGAGGGTTGAATGCTTTTCTCTTCTATTTTGTGCTGTATGCACTACATATTTTCTAACATGAGCAAAGGAGGATGATAAACCTTTGTATCATTCACCCTACAGACTTTATTGCACAGGCTTTGATTTTGTCTTGGGCAATGAGTGACCCAGAAGCCCCACAGTAGCTAGTGGTCCTAGGGCCGTGTCATGAGGGTCCAACCAGCATTTCACAAACATCACTCATTCTGGCACTTCTGGGACTTTGTGCCCATTTGTTTATTTAAAAAATGCTCTAGCGTTTGATTATAGCACCTTTAAATAGCTCTAAATGTGTTCCCAAATTTACTTACTTCTGTACAGCAATGCATCGCTTGAAAGTGCTCTCCAGTGAAATAGCTCACCGTTTGTAGTCCATGTGTGCTTTGATTGCTATCATTATCTGTATGAAGCTCCACTTCGCCACTCAGTGTTCACTATGGAAATATTCACTGCTGTGTTGACAGTGATTAAGTACATTTAATTCCAGCTCGGACCTAAGAGGGTTTTTGTTTTGTGCAATGAAACTCTTTTTATAAGATATGAAATAAGGTAACTACCCCAGTGTGCAAATCTAAATCAACTGTTATGTTGCTTCATTCTTTTTTTTTTTTTCCATTTCTTTATTTCATTAACTATTTGTTCAGTTTTGTCTTAAGCTAAAACAAGATTTAAAATAATTGAGATCCCTGTTACTTTTTAGCAGAAACATCTGTGGAAGCAAATACTTTTTAAACTAGCTGGAATTATGAAGAGGACACAATTTCCTGCATGTGTGATAACTTTCAGTGCTACCAAGAGACATTTTCTTTTTTATAGGTATAGGTAATATCTGGTGGGCAGAAGTAAATCAGCAGTCAAAGGCAGTCTTCATTATGACAAGGGGACTGCAAAGGTCTGCAGCTGAATTTGATGAAGATGAAGGGTTATCTCTGTTACTTCATAGTGAAAAAGCTGCTTTCAGTGAGGAAATTGGGTGTCCTGTTCTCCTACTTAATACCTGAATAAATTAAAGCAGTGCACAAACAAAAGTCTGGACATTTTGGCCTGGACTGGAATTTTTTCCATCGCATTTCATTTTAAAATTAAATATTCCCAAGGTGATAAACTCACTTTTTAATGAAAGAAAACTTAGTAAAGATGTAGATTTGGATAGGCTTAGTTGTAGGGCAATGAAGGGCAAACGCCCAGTTTTTGAGCGCTCATGTTCTGCTGAGTGACCAAGTGTGTTCGTACATGCTAGTTACTAATCCATGGTTTTTCCTTAGAACTTTTGTCTGGTTAGGTTGTCCTTGCCCACGAATTATATCTTCACCAAGACATGTTCCCTCAGCCTCAAGGAACTGAAAGAAGTTTGAATGGTGGAAAAAAGGTGTATTTTTCCCTTAAGAACTCAAGAGCTGTATTCAATGGGACTTCTACACCTTCATGGTTTTCTAATAGTAGCAGTTATATAGTTTCTATTTCTAGCATTGCTTAAAATACTCTTGGGATGAACCTGAGTGATCTGTGTTCTGTTAACATTCCCTGAGGCATCACTTTCCCTGGGCCTACTCAAATGTAAATATCAATAAAACTGGGCCTGGCATCTCCTCTGCAATTATTACCAATTTTTCCCATCATACTGTAAGTACGATGGGCTCTGTGTAGGTTGGGCTGTGCTATGCATCATCCCTGCATGAATTGATAATCACAATGAAGTAGCAATTAGGGATGCTTGGTTTTGAGACACTACCACAAAGCACATGAAAATGTGTCTTATTTGCTTCCAGCTGAGGCTTACTTTAGAAACAGAACTGATTTCTGCATTAAGAAAACCTCTTCTTTACTCAACTGGTATCTGTTCTTGATGTATGGGCTAACCATACATACGCTTGTGATCCAGGAAGATAAAGGACCTTGAGATTCTGCCGCTGCTTCTCCTTGTTATGGAGGCACCCCCAAAATGACTTCAAACAGATAATAAAGTTTAATTTGTAACTAAATCCAAACAGCTGAAAACAATAAGACAACAAGGGTGGCTGGAATAATAATCTGATAACATTTAACGAATTGTAGGTTTGATGTACCAGTTGGGAAGTTATTATTGCACAACACCACCTAAGAACAATGACACATAAGAATGATGATTCCAAAGTGCGCACACACAAAGGAAGGCCTCTCACTCAAGGGTACCCAGAAGATGTAACTGCTCACCCGAAGGGCAAGAGGTCACTCAAGGGTATCCAGGAGAAGTATTCACTCACCAAGGGGAAGGAAGGCCTTCAGTCCCAGGAAATTACTTTGGGTGACATTTTGATCCAAAGGGAGTGCTTCCAATCACAGGCTTGCTGCTCCCAGGAGAACCACTCAAAGGTGGTCTCTGGTGGGGGCCCCTTTTTATAGTCTGGTTGGATCTGAACTATAGTCATCTATTGGTTGTGGTCACGTAGCTTTCATTGGGCTCCTTGGCTGAGGTGGTCTCTTGTAGCTCAGGCATCTAGGGTGTGTGGCTGGGGGTTGTTTGTGTACCTGACCAGCAGCTCACACGCTTCCCACCAAACGAGCCACTGTGCCCCTGTACCATGCTGTCAGACCCACAGGGTGGGTGGTGAACGCTGGTCTGCACCTCAGCAGTGTGCATACATGCAGCAGCCGCAGTGTGCTACCAGTGGTGCAAGGGGAAAAAAAGCGTGAAAGTTCCAGAGGCTGCTGTGTTAAGAGCCCTTGCCCCTGTTGGGGGAGGTGTGTGTGTATATGGGTACTCCTGGCACATCCCTAAGGGTTAATTGCTCTCCCCAGCACTTAGAGGGTTTTGAAGATGTCTTTTTCAGCCCTGCCAATGTAAGGAAAGTAGTTTAATAAAAATTAAAGTGAGATGTTGCAAAAGAGGAAGGTGATATTTATTTACAAAATGTTTAAGAAAGTTGATTTTACATGTTCATACTGTGCACTCATAGATTTCTTTCTTTCACATCTGTGTACTTGCAAGTACCAAGATGAGTGCATCCAAGTGGACTAGCTGCAGAGAATAAGAGTCAACAGCTGACAACTTCTCATTGTTTCTGAGAGGTACCTCTTGGTAATGGTGACAAACTATGGAGAGGTCCTTTATGGTATTTGGAAGTAATCAGCTCTTGCAGGGTGGTGCTTCGCCTCAGGACCTTGCTGACTACAGCTTCTGTAAATCTTCATCTGAGCTGCTGCCAATTGTCTTTTTTTTTTTTTTTTTCCCCCTTTATTTTGAATATGGAGGAGGTCTGGCCTCCTTTTGGTTAACAAGAAAAGGATGGGTATACATGATATGTTGTAACCTTCTTCCCACTGCTCCCTGCTGGGAGAATACAGAGTCTTCTGCTGATGAGCCATCCTTTTGTGGTTGCATCAGAGTGCAGGCTTTGTCACTGTGCTGTAAGCAAGACGTTCCTCTGTGTTCCTGCTAGAACCAGTATCCTGGAGTCCTTCATTATCAATGCAGGGTTTTTTCCTTTCCGTTTATGCTGCTCTCTGATGCTTCACACACGTTTCCATTCATACTTCTTTCACACCAACCTTTCTGTTATAAAAATATATGGCCATCGGGTAAAACACTAGGTATGGGTGTAAGTTGTACTTCCTACTACAAACTAGCTTTTGTAAAGAGTGTTATTTTTCTTTTCCCTTAAGCACCAAGAATGCTTATTAATATGTGAAAACTTAGAAGAAACCAAACCAAACAAAAATAAACCCATACACACTTTGGCTGAGCATGCAGTAAGTTGTTGCTTCTGAAAATTATTTTTGGATTGTTATAGCTTCCCATTGGTAGCATAAAAATTCTTAGATTCCTTGTGCAACATTAAAATATAAACTGATAAAGCAAAACAAGTTACTTTATTTC
Organism: Tringa tobata; assembly: GCA_033628505.1. Lineage (NCBI taxonomy): Eukaryota > Metazoa > Chordata > Aves > Charadriiformes > Scolopacidae > Tringa > Tringa tobata. The sequence continues at coordinate 2,247,704 of JAHREE010000228.1, read as the reverse complement.
CCTTTGCTAAGCTGCGTTAAACTATGTGGTTGAAAAGGAAGACATTGGTATAAAACTACCCTTGAAGGTTTATTGCTAGTTGTGCAGTAATGCATAGAATTGTGGCTGTAGCTGTAGAGGCAAGAGTCTTCTAGAACAGGGGCATCTCTTCTATCTTAATTTACCCCACATAAGATCTTGACCGTTGTATTGGGTTTTCTCTTTTTTATTTTGTTCAGGAACAAATTTAATAATATTTCTTGTTTAAGCCCCTGTATCACTGTCTTTAAGACCCAATAGCTGAAATAGCAGAACAATTAAAAATAACAGAAATATTATTGGCAGGGGAGGACTGTGTTGGAAATAGGTGCTGTAATGTTTATAAACCTCTTAAAACTATTTTCATTTAAAATCAGAGGCAGAAACTTGTGTGGATTCTCTAAGCAGTTTTACAGGGCTTGCATAACACTTGAGGCTATGTGCAATTTGCTGGGAGTGATGGATGACTGTTTTTGTGCTAAGAGAAAGTGGATGGCTACATCTGTATGTGTTTGAGTTCAAAAATCCAGCAGTTAGGTACATGGAAAGAAAACATTAAGATGAAGAGTTGAATTTTGCAGAATGCAAAATTAATTGAAGGGTATGTCTAGTAATTAGTTCCTGGGCTGTGCTTTTTTGCACCCTCCCCTTTTTCTTCTTTTTAAAGTCATTTCAGTTCTCTGTGAAAGGTACTAAAATTAAAAATTTGGCACATTCTCCTACATCTTGCTTTTTCATTGTGAAGAAGCATCACAACTTTATTTGAAATAGTCAAGAAGAAAGAAATAAGAAAAATTAATTACCTACAGTATTTGTTGGTTATGTTTATAGTCTCTGATTTTGTCACATGAATAGGTGTTTGCAACTTGGTGACAATGAATCAAAGGGCAAATCAGACTTTTCAGTTGTTGAAGTAGTCTAAAATGTAAGGTTTTTCTTGTTCCTGTTGGTGTGTCAATTTTTTTTTATTGCTCAAAATCTTTCATTTTTGAGAGACAGGTTTTAATCTTTTCCTAATTTGCTTTCTTATTTTCCTTTCTCAATTGTATTCCTCATGGAAACGTGAGGTGTTGGAGGAAAAAAATACTACTCTGAAAAAGCAGATGGTCTATGCACTTCACACTGGGAGAGAATCTTTTTTCTTCTTTTTTTTAAAGTGAAAGTTGTTGAGTTTTTCCTCTTTTTTTTTTTTTTTTTTCCCTCCATGTTTTGGAAGTAGAAAAATAATTTAGAGGTTGTTGCACTTCTAGTGCAGTTATCTTACCATTTTGTTGGCCATAAAATTCTGCATATTGCAATGCTATCTATGGAGTGCTGACAGACCATTGTTTAACTTCGCTCCTTCACTGGGCTCCACATCTGCAGTTGGCTGATCTGTTGTATGCCCCGTGGAATTATTTCTGAAGGAAGCAAATTGCTTTATAGACAGCTGTTTCTCTATGTGACTAACACCTTTACTGCTTGTTCTCTGATCTGTGAGACTTGGAGAGAACCAACGCTCTGTGGGTTAATAATGTGATAATATTATGAAAAAGTAGTACCCCCGTGTGCTGCAGCCAAAGTAGAGATCTCAGATCCTCTTCAGGACTCAAGTCAGAAGTCATTCGACTTTTCAAAACAAAACCCTAAATTCACAGCCTTCAGCTGGAGTCCATTTTTCACTGTTTCCCTCTTTACTTGTTATCTTTTATTGATGCTGGCAGATAGCACCATTCCCCACGCTTGGTTTTAGACCTCCTCCTTCCAGAGCTGCTTAATATTCAGAAACAAACCTTACTGGCTTTGGTAGCAGAGAACTGATGTGGCTTATTGATGGTTTCCGCTTTGTGTGGCATCAGCACCAAGGTCTTTTGTTTGTTTTTCCCCTCCATAAAATAGCAACCAAATATAATACTAGCTTATTTTTGATATTTAAAATATTTACCTTAATGTATCTCTTTATGTCCTTTTTTCTTGTTTTTTTTATCAGCAGTAGTACAGAGTTCACAATGCTACATAGAAATATTAGTGTTTGGAGATCTTGACCAATAATGGATTGCATCAAAGAGGTGTAATGAGGTTCACAAGGTTGTGCATTTGCTCTTTCCATGAAAAATGTAAAGGGCGGACTCATGCATAGGAGCCTGTCTTGGGTTTTTGGTTTTTTTTTTTCCTTGTCATCTTATCAGCACAGCTTTACTCTTGCCCATTTACATAGCAATACCATTTGGTGGCTTGGGGGGATCTTAAAATAACACCTTTGTTAGGGTTCTTATGCAGGAAAAGTGCAGGAAGGAACATTTTCAGAATTGCCTTTGGGGAGCTGGATATAGTCAGTGCTGATCCTGCAAATGTTCAGGGATGAAAATAATGGTTGGATTACAGCAATTCACAGTGCAGGAAGGAAGCACGAGATTGCACATTAAAAAAAAAAGTTCCTCATGCACTTTAAAAAACCAAAACAAACCCTGAAAGTTCTTTCCTGTATCTTTTTTTTTTTTAATAATTTGCTCTTCCCTTTAAAAAGTACCTATACACATAAAAAACCCCAAAACACCCTTCAAAAAAAACTTTATCTGTATTCTGCTGTGCAGAGTTGTGGAGCCAGACTTATGCTGGAGGTTAAACAAGGTGATGTAACAGTCCCTTCAAGCCTCAGAAATGTGTAGATCTAGATACAGAGTGAGAGAGTGTGAAATGCATTAGTAGGAATTTCTTTCCATACCACCCACAACTAATAGCCTGCTGGGACTGATCCCAAGTATAAATGAATCTTCTGGGATTTGTATTCATATCTTTTGAATCGGTAATGAAATGAAGCCTACAGTGAAATGCCTTGGTGGAAAAAAGTCAGTGGCAGCACTTTGTGCATCTACTTCAGCAAATAGGAGACCTGTGATTCTTTTCCTTTACATGTTAATGAAATAATTTGCAAAATCATGGAGGAATAGCCTAAAGGCAAACTTACTCAGATGTTATGTGATGGTCAATTTTCTAGCAAGTTTAGCAAAAACCAAGGAGTGAAATAGCAAATGAGCAGAGGCTTGGGGCATGTTGTCACAGGAGAGGTCTCAGCGCTGTCTCAGAGACTAACACTGCACTGCATTGTCACATCGTAGAAGCATGTCTGGAGGTCCCAAAAGTGGTTATGCCACGGACTTCTCTGTCACTGATAGCTTATTCTTGGTGGCATCAAAGGTGGGCACCAAAGTTGCCTTGCTGTACAGCCCCATGCAAGATGCTTCCATTGCTGCTTTCCAAAAGAGAGGAAAGAATGAGCCGGAAGCAGTAGTGGCAGGGCTTTCTTCAGGCCTGGGGAGGCTTCAACTTGTCTGAGAAGCTTTCATTGTGCAGCTAGCTGTTCATTGATCCTTTGGGAAGAAGGGAGGAAGGAGCACTCCAATAAGACCGGCTCTGCAGGCTGTCATCTCTTACCAGTGACCATGCTGAAGTGTGACTGGACCATAAAGAGTTTCAGAGGAATGTGATTATAAATGACCTTTGAGTCCCAGAGGTTGGTGGGAGCTGTGGTTAATACAAAAAGGGGATGAAGGCTGTTTACTATAAATGTTAATAAACATCAACAGCAGAAACATCTTCAAGTACAAGAGAAGAAGTTTTAAGAAATTAGTATGAGTTAAGCATGGCCCAGTCCTGGAGAAATTCTAAAAACAATGCAAGTAATATTGCTTGATAAGTTTCACAAAAAAAATGTTTCATGCTTAAAAATCAAACTTTGTTTTGTGGAATGCCTTAGTTGTTCCAGTTCTGAGCTAAAAAAAGGTTTCAGTCCATAGTTTGTTCAAGTAAGATGATGAAATGAGAAATGTAACCTTTACTTGTGTCAAACATGTAAATGGCAGGTCCATTACAGAGCTCCATGGAAATAATTCAAATTTCCATTATAAGTTCCTAAAATAAGAAATTAAGAAAAATATTTTTCTATGGAAGTACTTGTTTAAAAGATGTTCCTCAGGTGGAAATTCCCTCTAGAATATCCATGGGATTTAAATACACACGTATTCGGGTCTTTTCCCCCAGGATAAGAATGCAGGTAGATACACTGAAGTTTGTTAGAACAAGTGTTGGATACTTCTAGTTTACTGCAATACTTTTCTATCTTAGTTGTTGATTGGAGTTTTTTCAGTACCCAGTCTTTTGAATTAGAGAGATAAGTACAGCTTATTTCACATGACAAGTTGGTAGGAAGGTATAACAATATTGGGGTTTTTTTATTCTAAATGTTACTGAGATTGCATGTGGAAAAAAAAATAAAGTAATGGAATATATTGGGAAGAAATGGCTGATTTGCAAGATTGGAAATGAACTAGTTTTCAAAATAAAAATGGTTCTAAAATTGTCAAACTTTCCCACTTTCCACATATATTTTTATTGAGGATTTTAGCTATGGAATGCTGTTTAGTTAAAGGAAGAAGTTAAAACTAAAACTGTTTACTAGTGGTTAAAAAATAACATATGATAGCAGGACTCGGAGACCTAGTCCCTACTTGTGTGATCAAAAGGCACTTTTCCTAACTGAGGTCTGTGCTATTAAGAGAAGTGTTATAATAGTAAATGTTGCCAGAAATCTGTTTGGACTATGTAAGGTGTGAAAAGCTTAATTATGAATGAGTAAGCACACTCTTGTTGGCGTGGAAATGCAGAAGCTAATTTTGCACCTGTCATATTTTCACGCTAGAGTTGCTTGGCTTATTAGCTATTACTTTTTCATAGCTCCAAAATCCAACCTCCTTTCTCTACGCTTCCAAAAATAATAAAGTTGTGCTTTTGATAAGGGCCACTGCACAAATGCTTCCTTGTGGGAAGCGGGGGGGTGTGCACAAGACTTTGTGCCGCCTTTCTGAAAGTCTGAGCACAGGTTACTCACCTTTTGACTGCTATCCTCCCCGCATGGAAACCAAAGGTTTCCAGATGACATAATTCAGAGGGCTGGAAAGTAAACAGACCTCCTGAAGTACTCTAGATTGTTTTTTATACCAAGTTTTCTGAAGTGCTGTCTCTCCTCCGGCTCTAGCTCGGGCATCCTGGTCTGTATGACTTCTATGGACAAACTACTTTTGAAATCAGACTTGAGTTGCACTGATCTGGATGGTCCTATGCAGAACCAGTGGCTTGAGCGTATGGACTACACAGTGGAATCTGGGTCATAAATAAGTCTGTCCAGAGACTGCATTGAGGCTGGAAGGAATAGTTGGGTACAAGCTCGCAGAGGGAAAGACCTGATGTCTCTTCCAACTGGGAAAATTAAAATATTTTGACTTCATAATGTACCAAAAAAGGTGAATTTCTCCTTTGGAACATGTCAGACATGAACTCTCAAGTAGATACGTATTCTTGAGACGCATCTGACCACCTGTAGTTTTGACAGGTGGAACTAATCCAATTGATGTCTGAGATGCTGTTAAAGCCTACAAAAGATTTTATTTTCAGGACATAATTATATGTCTGTCTTGTTTTACTGACATTAACAGTATGAGTCAAGTTTCTAAAGGCTGCCGGTGACATGAATTACTACAAAGCTGAAAGAGAGTATGTGCAGTGACAATGTGTATAAAAAAAAAAAAGGCAGTTTCCAAGAAATGAAAGCAAAGTGCCTTTGGCTCATATGGAAATGTCATGAATTTGTGGATATGTTGAAACAAATAAACTTAATAAGTGGCTTTGTTTTATTAGAAAGTAAAAAAATGATTCAAAGTGTGGGGGTGTCCCATATCTTATATCTGTTGTGGAGTGACAAACCTTTCCAGATGCAACTGGAACTTCATGGACCAGCTACATGATAACATTCTTTCCTCTAATATTTATTGAATTTGAGATCTGGGGAAGGGGCAGGGAGCTGGTGGATTGGGTCAGTGGTAGGGGACTTGACACCAAATAACAAGATTCTGTTGAATGACTTGCATAAGGCTTAGTGTATCTCCACAAGGTCTTATTTGAGTCAGTAAAGCTATATGATAGCACAAGTTGAGTACAGTGATTATTTTTACAGGATTTTTGTTGTAGCTCTGAATTCTAAGTGCGTTGCAGCTACCCATATATGCCTTGTACGTACTGCTTGGTAGGCAGGTCTAGTGATGGGGAAAGGCAGTGCTATTTAATATGTTTTTTCCCCTGTGAATTTTCTTGATTCAACAGTCTGTTAATAAAATTAAAAAGGGTATTTTCAAGCTAATTGTCATTAAATCTTTCAAATTTCGGAGAAGAGGCTCTGAGTCTTCAGCAGATGGTTGGAAATGAAATGCACTTTGGGGGGAACAGAGGCTCTGCCAAATCTGGACCTTGCACAGAACTACTCAAATAAACAGAAGTGAGACACAGCAGGGATGGTTTGGAATAGGCTTTATTATGGCCAGAAAGCTTCAGGCTGTGAATGACCTAATCAACCTAAGCTCCAGACATGTACCTAAATTAGCTACTACTCTACCATCCTCATAGCACTCCATTTTGCTTCATTCAAATACTAACAGATCTGAGCTCTTTTAAAAATGGAAGTTTATAACTGTTCTGGCTTGTCCTCTTCTCATTGTATTTGTCCTATTCAACTCTCCTAATGCCTGTGTTCTTAATTTTCTCCTTTAGTTTCGCTGTCCTTTTCCCTGACTCAATTCTAGCATTTTTCATGCATTTGCTGAGTTTCAAATTACTTGCTCTTGTGGTTCTACTGGAGCAAGAAAAAGGAGTAATGGAAGCAGAGCTGTTTGATTTTGGCGGGCTCCAGAGGGCAGTTCAGTTCCCAAATGCCAAAGGATTTCTGTGCGACCTTGTTCAATTCTCCTGTCTCGTTACAATGATTGCAGTGTGGACATAAAGTAACATGCCTAGCCAGAGAAAGGGAAGGCATGCTTTGTTTTATGCAGCACCATTCCAAAGTGGTCTCTTGCATTTCCTACCCTGCATGGTCCCTACTTTAGTTAGGACTGCTGTATGTTACTTGAATAACAAACAAGCTTCAGTTCATTTAACTAGACTTGGCGTGATTTCATATGTGCTGCCCACAGACATTACTGTGCGTAGTCCTGCTAGGACAACTGTCTGCAGAGACTATCTATGAATGTCACAGGGACATGGACTTGTTCTGCAAAAACTTGTGCAGACCAGAAACAAAAATCAAATAACGTGACTGATCATATGGTTAAGTAAATAACTGCTAAACAGCATCCTGTTGGTGACCCATGTTTAAGGAATGGTCCAATTTGAAATTCTGTATAGCAACGGATTGTCTGTCACTGTGCTGTGAATTTGGGTAGAAAACTGACCTAGATTTATTTAAAAAATAAGATTATATATGTGGCCATATAAACCTTTCTCACTTGATACTTTTTATTCATAAAAGATATAGTGTCATGGCCTTTGAATCAGTCTCTGCTTTATACCAATAGACATGAACTTTCGAAATCTTTTGTGAAAAGTAAATTACCTTTGAGAGTGAGAAAGGCTATTTAGGGTGTTTGATGCGAGTACATAAAAAGTCACTTGAATTTATGAGGAATTATTGCTGTGGAATTCAAGGGGACAGGAATTAATCTGACATACTAGGTGCTGGTTTGCATTGCCTGGGGTACTATTCCTAAGTTCTGAGACAACATTATCACGGTTTTGGCATGAATTCAGTGGTTGACACAGGGATATGCAAGGAATCATGTAATTTCCTTTTGTCATTCTGGTTTCAAGTGTCCATAGTTGGAATGATTTACTGGGATTCTAATTCCCTTTTTAATTAGTAGGCATGCTTGAGCCCACCGGCTTTTATTCAGAGCCCATTGAAACTAATGGAGGGGAAAAAAAAAAAATCTCTTTGACCTCATTTGGCATTGGCTCAAGCTCCTTGTGGCTGAAGCTGATGGCTTCATCAAAATCCACTTAACCTTCCAGGGATGAGTGTGTGACAGGGACCGCTCATGTCATTCTGGAGCTTCATGAGTTTTCTGGGAAGGGCTTGTCCACTTTCCCTTGTTATTCTCTTTATTACCAATCTAGGTGAAAGGAGCAATTAGAAAAGTAACAAAAGCCAGTGTGATCTCTTGTGTGATTTCTAAATATATGTGGTCCAACTTCAGCATCTTTTGGGCAACACAGGATTCATACAGTTAAAAATGAGTCTAGGAGAGAAATATGTCTTAGAATTAACTTTCTGAGAGGTTTCTTTTCTTTTTTCACAATTTTGAAAGTCCCTGAGATTAAAAACCAAACGACGTTTTTCCTCTCTTTCTTATTCAGGCATATTCCTGAATCTTGCCATATTTTAGATATATCTCCAATGAACAAACCTACCCAAATAAACACCTAAATATAAGCAATTATATATCATGCTGATTTGGATCTGATTTTTTTTTTTTTCAAGAAAATAGGAAAACAAATAGGAAGAATACAGATGAAGAGAAGAAAATGATCTGTGCTCCTTCACCCTTCCCCAAAAACACGTGACAAATTCATTATCATAATCATCTCTTTAGTCTACGGCTCTGCATTATTATATAAACAAAAATTTTGAGATGTTATCAGAGTAATTTTTTTTTTTCTGTCCTGGAAAATTAATTTCTCTGATGCTCTCCCCCTTGCATTCAGCTTAGTAGGACACAGAGGGTGGCTTTTATAGAGTTTCTCCAGGCTACAGCCCATCAGGACACCAGAAGAACTTCTTTATTCCTGAATGTCATGTTCTATTGTAAGATAAGATAGATTTAATGAATCTACAAAGTGGACCTTGCTTCTCTGCCCCTAAGGGTTAGGGAAAAGACTTACCAGCTCCAACATGAGTCCTGACGCACCTAGGAAATCCATTGTAGGGAACGCAGCCTGAGCAGGGGGGACTGGAAAGATGACCTCTCAGGGTCCCTCCCAGCCTCAGCCATTCTGTGATTCATGAGTTTCGTGAGTGATTTTGCTCAATGACAAGAAAAGGAGTATAAGATGGTTGTTGACTACTCCAGGGTAAAATTGAAGGGAACAGATCTCTCACACCTTTTCACTGGGCTGATGTACCGAGTTAGGATGCTGCAAGTAACTGCTTGTGAGACAACTGGACTTTGCATTTCTTGGGGTGGAGGCCTTGGCCGTGGATCTTCTGAAGATATATTCCTGGTCCCTTTGATTAGTTCTAGCAGCAAGGAAAGCTACTTCCACCACTGAGGGGGTACATTTTCAAAGCAATGTGCCAGCTTTGGTGTGTGACACCATTAAATGTTAACGTGCGTTTTCAAACAAGGAGCCTCAAGGCTAGAGGTAGCTCTTTGATCTTTAAAAAGCTTGCCACATAGGGGAGTGAGTTTGAATGTATACATGTGTGCGAACACTTGCAGGTAATTAGATTTTAGTTTCAGGGCTGCAGGACTTTGCAGAAAGGATTCAGGTTTCAAAAGGCTCAAAATAAACATCAATTCCTATTTATCTCAAGGGATTTAGAGGGGCATAAAATAAACTTTTAATGGGTTGAGCCACGCTTTATTAATTGCTTTGTTGAAGAGATAAAACCTGTGGGAGTTTGTGTATTAAAATGGGATGTGAACCAGCAGAAATCTAAGCAGGATCTGAAATTGGTTTAATAACAGTAAGAAAATACACAGCTGAGCTTTTCTCTGCATTTAAAAGATTATTACCCTAATATACACAGATTCTTTGTTTTTAAGGAAGCATGCCTGGATTGAGCCATAATTATATATGAAAGCATTTGAGCTAGTCATTCAGTATTGAAGGAAAAGGATCTGTCTAAACAAAGTGACAAGCAATTAGGGAGCCTGGAGGAGCTGTATGTTTGTCATATCTGAAAATAAAGTTATCAAATTATTACTCAAATTGTTCCACATCTGACAGTTGTATCTACAAAAGCTCCGTACAGTAACTTTGCAAAGATGCGTCTGCTCTGTTTTGTATATTGTTTTTGACATAGGGCAGTGAAACATAGGGGTGGTTGGTGGTTTTTTTTTTTAATTGAGACTTTTTTATTTTTCCATAAACAAAGTCAAGGAGGAGTCCATAAACAAATCACAAGGAGGACTACTGATAGAAGGTGAACCTTTTTCCTTGTTGGGTGAAAAATGGCCTCTTTAGACAAAAAAAAGGTAGCTGATTGCGGGAGTTCTGCTGGCTTTTAAACTGATACATTAATCAATACTTAAAATCAAAATTGCCATCTTGTTGTATTTCCCCTTTTTGTTTTTTTAGTTGCTTGAATTTTCACTGTGTTTTTTAAAATGAAGAATGCTTGGTTTTATTTAATCCCATGCGAAAGCAATACTGCACTGCAGTCCTTAGTGTATTTTACCTCTTAATTCTGTTGTTATGTTTGTGAGCTTGTTGCAGAACAAATTTTGCAAAACTCTAGCATGAATAATCCTGCGATGTTCTGGTTATGACCCTTTCCCTTCTTTTTCTATTATATTGTACTTGCATAGGTTATGAGAGTTTTCTCCCCCACCCTCCAGTCTTCCTGTATTCTGTGTTAAATCCAGGAGAGCCACCGGTCATCTGTCTCTTGGAAAATGTCTTTGGTGCAGGAGACACTAGATAGGGTCAAATTATCATGATAATTAGTAGATATGTTTATATCAAGTCTGTATCTTTGTATATATAAAACTTTTCATTGCTTTTGAAGAGGACGGGAAAGTGAGCCGCTAACCAGATGTGACAAGTGTGGCCTTGACACCACCACTCTAGCTGGCTTCTAAGATTTCCACTGAGGAAAAGATCTCATTCTCTGGGATTGTGAAAGGCATTGCTGGGTTCATACAGATTTTCCTGGACACTGAATTGAAAAGCATCATCAATGTTGATGAAGGGAACACGTATGCTGAATCTATTAATAATATATAATATAAATATTATCTATTTTTAATGGATCTTTTGGGGCATATTTGTTCTCTAAAGCATCTTCAGTATTGACTGAGAAGGATGCTGTTTCTGCATACAAATAAAATTCAGTTTTTGGTAGTCTCTGCAGGTCCTGAGTAGTTCTGCATTTTCATCCCCAGTCCTCAGCTTGTCCTCTGTACCCTCAGGCAGCTGCATAGCTCTCACCCTTGCTTGCTATGAGAGTGAGAAATACCTCAGAATATTTCTGTCCTGAAAAACGAGGGCAGGAAATAATACATTTGAAAAGTAGAGCTCAGCAAGGCTCAGGTCCTGAATGGGTCTGTGACTGAACTAGTGATTAAAGACATCTTTACTCCTTCATTTTCTGGACGACAAGTTCATCCTTACTAACAACTCTAGGATTATATTTGGGGGTGATGGATAGGGCATCACTGGGAAGAATGATGCTGCCATCACCCTCAGGGAGTGCCCTAGTCTTCTAACTGTTTGCTGGGGAGTCCTCTCTCCTCATGTTGCTAACTTCTTCTAGTATACTTGCATAATGTATTTCCTGATTGACCAATTGACCTTCCACTTACAAGAAAACTTGATGATAGAGATGCTGAAGTGAGTCTAAAGTCATGGGCCAGAACTGAAGTGATCTGAAGGCTGAAGATTGTGATCACTTAGTGCCATGGATCTTGTTCAGAGCACAGGATTGAAGCCTGATGTAGCATAAGATTGTAGCAAAGGTTATAGCATGAGGGTCTCAATACTGATTCCCCAAATAATTATAGTTACAGAGAAAAATCAAAATTTGTGTACAAACTCTCTTGCTTATTTGACAATGTGTCCTATCTAAGAGATCTATAAGTTTCTTTTCTCCTGTGGCACTAAAATGCCACTGTGACTGATGAAGAGAAAACACTCTACCCTAAGAAATGCCTGACAGAAAAGTTTCATCTTTAAACTGACATCACAGCTGCATTCACCTTGCTTAAGAATGGGAATTTTTAACTTTTTCTGAATCCAGTCCCTTATCTGAACCATTAGCTTGCATAAAAGAGTCTTAAAAATTGGTGTTTTGGGGCTAAATAAGGCAGTTTTGTTGGAGGTTATTGAGACATGAAATCATTACTTATCATCCCTTGAAATGACATTGCATTTAAATGCAATGGTACATGGGCACTTTCTGCTACCTTCATCTCTGCTAATCCTTGCTCACAGCCTGCAAATTGAACATTCAGCCTTATGGGATGCACTGAAATTCTCAGAGTTATAATTGCGTTTCAGTATGCCATCCTGCATGTTACATGATTTGACCAGAAAATATTTAGTGAACTCCATGCTGTGTTTTTTTTTCCCTTTAATCAGTTTTTATCCATGAGTTCACCAAAGATTAAAAGGGAAAATAAAAATTGAATTCACTTGACCATGATTGATTTGAAAATTCAAGGGACAACCTCTTGGTTATTGATGGCTTTTAAATTGCTGTGCGTTGTTACCTGGGTATGCTAGTGAAATTCATCAGTATTCTACACCTTTCTAGCTGCTTCTGTTGTTTGCTTTGAGAGAGCAGCTGTAAATTTAGATGTACACAAAATATCCTTAGCAGACCAGATATGGCATTGTCTTGAAAGTCTTTGCAATGACTGCCTATATAAATGAGTCCTTTTCCATAGACATCCGTAGGAAAACCAGAGCAGAAAAATCTTGTTTGAGAATGAGAAAGCTGAGGCCTCATCAGGTTTCCCACACGATGGAAGTTGGCCAATTTCATTGTCCTTCTGAAGGTGGGAGATGGGTTGAAAAGAGAGAGAAAGGGAATGGAACATCAGACTGATTCCGACACTCATGGGTCGTGCTCCAAGGTAGGGGTGTAGCACTGCAAAGAAACTGAGAGTCTGTGAACCACAGTACTGTGCAGATAAGAACTTTATAAAGGGCTAGTTTTCCCTTAACTTCTCTTTTTACATTTATCCCTGAAATCATGGAAATCAAGGTCAAGTGTGAATCCTCAAAAGGAAAGCCACCATGGTAATCGGATCCTTGGTTTTATTCTTTAAGGTACCCCTACTAAAACACTGCACCTCCACAAAGGCAGAATTAGGTAATAGGAGTCCTCCCTTAAGGGTCTGAGCTTATGTCTCTGTGATCGCAGGTGTGAGGGTGATAAACAGTTGGTTTTGAGATGCTCCATTGAAGTTTGCAGCAGTGATGCTAAAAGCATTCTGAATTTGAAGGTCACTGAAAGTGTGGGGAATAGCATAGATGTCTGTCTGTATGAAAGACTTATCTAGTTTGGAGAAGTAGTCAGAGCTATATTTCCATCTCATGGGGCTGAGTATCAGGTGATAGAAGGTGGCATGGCTCTACTTAGATTGCTACAAGCAATTATTTAGCCTAGAAGCTATTCTATTTCCAAATTAGACTAGAAAATTGTTTTCTTTTTCCCCAATAGTGTTAGTTACCTGAGACGGTTAACACTCCTCCTCCCCTGCAAATAAACCACTTGTGTTTCTCAGATTGGTTTTCATGTCCCAGTCAGCATGGTAACTCATTTGGTGACTGCTGTTGTGCAGAAAACTTTATTTCTCTTCTGTTTTGTGGTGTGGTTTTGTTTTTGGTGATGTTGAGCATGATGTCATATGGCATGAAATATCCCTTTGGTAAGTTGGGGTCAGCTGTCCCAGCTTTGTCGCCTCCCAGCTTTTTGTGCACTCCCAGCTTAATCTCTGGCAGGGCTGTATGAGAAGTTGAAAAGGCTTTGACTGCTTAGTAACAGCTAAAAACATCAGTGTGCCATCAACACCACTCCTATCCCAAATCCAAATTGCAGCACCACACCAACTGCCAGCAAGAAAGTCAACTCTGTCCCAGCTGAAAACATAATATTCTCCACCCCGTATTCCATCATCTGCAGGTCCCACGCTATCCAGTACATCCTCATTAACCATCCCCCCCCTCTTCCCATCCTTTGATATAATACACAGATATTCCCTTAGTCTATGGACCACCCCTCGAAAATGTCCACTGAGTTCATTTAGTCCATGACTCTGGGGTCCATCTGTCATAACAGTCTGTCAGCCAGGAGAGATGGTGTGTGGTGTTGAATTGTTGTATGCTGCATCTGGAGTTCACAGCTAGTGTATCTGGTGTGGCCCATGCCCGTGGTCTGCTGGTTGAAGATATTGATCTTGAGAAAGTTGCCGGGCATCAGCTGCTGAAGTCAGTTCTGGTTCCGTCACCACTGCATTTTGCTTGGTTTCATGAAAGTTCATTCTTCATAAATTTGGGCGATTTTCACTATAATACTTACAGCAACTGTAGTAGTGATGACATACAGTGGTAACTTATCAATTAACATGATACAATTTAATTCATTGGCTATTCTCACCCAAAATCAAATCCTTTTGAGGTACACATTGGACTTCCCTATCTCACTGTGGCAAGGGCAGGGAGGAGTGAGGGAGAGGCTGCATGGTCCTAGTTGCCGGCTGGGGTTAGACCACAACACTGAGTCACCACATCCTTTTGATGTGCTCTTTTTTTTTCCTATATAGAAATAACAACTATTTCAGCAATTGCTGAAATCTTAGAGAATCCTCTTATTCAATGGATATCTGTGATGGATTTGCTGTTCATTGGCGACAGTTCATTCCCGTCATTAAGAAAATCTGTGTTCTAATGAAAAGCATGTAGTATAAGATAAAATGATGCATACCTTCATTTTGTAGATGCAGACATTATGGCTCACCTAAATGGCATGGACTAAGACAGAGCCAGAATTTGAGAACATTTTTCCTTAAACATAAGACCATTTTTCTTAAACTAATTTTTGTTGGTAATTGGCTTTGTTGTTTGACCCTCTTGAAACTAGTATTGCTTGTGTATATTATGGAGCTGCATTGGTGGTTGCTTGAAATTCACATTTTGGCTTCTTAAACCCAAGTGTCATATGATTGCTCTGTTCCCCAAATTTGACTCATACTTTATTGTGAGTAGGAGTTAGATGCCAGACAGGCTTTTTTCAGTAAAAAAAAAAATAAGACCCAGTATTACATCTGAGTTTTTTGAGAGCCCCTTGCATTATTTAAAATCAGGCTTGACCACTTTTTGTGGGACAAGGTTACGTCTGCAGACTGTACCATAGATGGATGCTCTATATAAATGCACTGATTAACACTTTTACATCAAGATTTACTGGCATATGTAAGAACACTTATGCAATTTACAGTCGTTTAGAAAGAGTTCATGATTAGCTTAACTAGTGATGTTTACTTGCAGTGTAGTGAGGAGGGAAAAAGGAACATTGTTGTGTTGTTAAGTACTTTCTCTAGTGTCTTATATCTTGAAAAATACGGCATGCCTTTCAGTTAACAGATGGAGTTCACAGCTGTGCATGTGAGTGTAGCCAGTCTCTAGGAAAAAAAAAAAAAGGAAAAAGGAAAAAAGAAGGAATTCTTTTTTATTTTTTTTCCCTCTTCATCTTTCCAAGAATGACTAAGATATTCATGGTAGTAGAAATACTGTATGTGGTAGACCTGGTGAGATGCTTTCTGTTAAGGAATCTTGATATGGAAATAATCTCTTCCAAATCTGTAGCCATACTCTGCTGCTGCATTTCCTGTATCTTTTGTGTGGTTTTTTTTTTTCCTCCTCTCAGAAGCTCCCCCTTCTCCCATACACATACACCTCATTGGACTGTAAAGGTGGAAGGTTAATTTCCGCAGTCAGCCCCAATATTTATTTCTTGTCTTTACAAAGGAGAATTGTAGCTGCAGAAGGCAGGAGAAAAACAGATGAAGTGGAAGGTATCAGTTGTCACTCCCAAGCACTGTTAGAGGCATGATACAAAATGCATGGTTTACATCTTTAAAACAAAGTATGCCATTAAGTGGGTAATGCTAAGAGGAATTTTATCTAGCCTATAAATACCAGTGAATCTTTTCAACTTCAAATCCCAGTACGGAGACAATTTACAGTTGCAATCAAAATGATGCACACAATTTAACTTCGGCACCATCTGTAACTCTGCTGGTATTTTAATAATGAATAAAATTATATCTTGGCAACACAATTCTCACTTAAATAAAATACCTTTAAGTTCCAAGCAAAACCTCCAAGAGGAAGCTACAAGGCCTTTGATTTACCCTGAGATCTTCATGCTTCCTATAAAATATATATATATATCTACATTTAAATAGCAAGCTGTGGACAAAAGGTCTGTGGGATTCTGTAAAAGCCTTGTTAAATTACCTCTGAAGCTCAGGGGTTGTGGAACAGGCAAGGTTTTGCACAGCTGGTCACAGCCACTCCTGCTGTCATTGCACAACTTGTATCTGGTTCAGCAGAGACGTGTGAGCAAGGTCCAACCTGGGACCTCTTTGCTGACGTGACAGGCCCTGTGTACTTGAAGAAAAGAATCTACAGGAGGCAGTTATCTTCCCTTAAAAAGCCCTTTATTACTGTGGGATGATGCAGGAGGCAAGTCACATCCTCTTCTGAATTCATCGTTTGGACTCCATTGTGAGACCTACCCACACCAGTTTCTGGGTTATAATTTTCCCTTCTTTTTCTTCTTCAATTTGTGTATTTTACAAAAAGGAGGCAATTTTTGCTCTGTAAAAGTTTGCATGCTGGGTCTTGTTCCCTATGCTCCCTTCAGCTGCATTGTTGAGTGGTACTAGTCCCCTGTTCCTACTCTGAATACTGCTGTCTTGAGGTATTTATAACTGTTTCATGATGCTTATGCTCAGTAGTAGAGCAGCTGCAGCACAGATCACGGGCTTACTGTGACTTGTCAAATACTTTCCATTTATGATGATATCAGATTGTTGGCATAAGTATGGTAGTATTTGTCCTGATAAGAGATCCTGACTAACAATACACTAACAGGTAGAAGTAATGCAAGCTTCACGGTCAAAGATTTTCTGCACATTTTTCTCAGTGAAGGTACAGCGCTACTAAAAGCAGTTCAAATCCGATGTATGGGAAATCTATGGAGCCCAGGGATTGGTGATCTTTCACTGATCGTGTCCTCTTCATCAAAGCTTTCATTAAGGGAATGTTAGTGACCTTTCTGGATGGCCTTCACATGTGGAAATCAATATGTTTTGTCCCACTCGCTCTTCAAATGGACAAGGGAAATAGCAGCAGGACAGGTTTGTTAACATATCTCAGTCATGGCTGGTAATGATCCTGCCTGCTTTCCAGCGATTGATCCTCTTTAAAGGACAGGGGGAAAGAAAACACAAGTGTAATCACAATGGGGTTTTGGGTTTTATGGCTTCCTAAAAATCTTGTGTCCACTAATCAGAAATCTCTTAAATTCATATTGGTTGCTACCGCTGAATGTTATCTCAATCTTGAAGAAGTTATAAATTACATCATACCATACCTACCAACATCGGTTTAAAACGCGCACTAGAAGAGTTAGTAGAGTTGGGTTGAAACTCTGATTTCTATCCAAACTCAATTTTGGTAATATATTAGCTGTGTTTCAGACGCCTGCTGTGCTTCAGAAGCATTTGAAGTACTGTCTCTCAAGTACTTGGATACATTTTTCTCAGTTATTTTTTTAATCATGTCACAGGTGTTGAAGGCCTTGACAAAAGATAGAGCTTATCAGATATTTGGGCAAAAGACTTTTCTGAAGTTTACTATTTTATGGACTATTAGCTAAAGCTGGTGTTATTTGGCATGTTTCAAAGGAGCCCAAGAGTTTTAGTGTCTAAATCTCACTTGGATGCTTGAATTGAAAAAAAATGTTGGGTTGTTTTTTTTTTAAATAAATGGTTTTGAACAAAATTAAAATACATGGGATAAGAGACAGAGAATATTTTGTTGTTTTTACTTGGAGGGCAATTAAAGCTCCAAGAAAGGAATCAAAACCAATAAACCAAATCACTTCATAATAGGTCTGTGAGTTTCTCATTTGTTTTTTGTTAATTTATCATGATTTTGTAAAAATAAAAAGTGGATAAAAATAAGAATAAAAGACTTGATATGAGTAAATATTTTTCATTTCAGGAGCAAGATTGCTGATGACAGTCCTAATAATACACATGACACCGTAAATGCTGTCCGTAATTGCCTGTTTCTCAAAAGTCAGCATAGTCAAGGTCAACATCCTTTTGTAAATTGCAAGTCAACATTTGTATTGTTATGTAATTTGCAGGAGGAACATGGCTTATAGATACAACCAGACACCCTTTTTTCATTTTTTTTTTTCATTTTTTTCCTTTTCTAATTACCTGGTTGGCAAGGAAACACAGGAGAAAACAACTGGCTAGTAAATGCTTTTCTTTGTGAGTATCCAGATATTTTAAATGATTCTGTAGTGTGAAATTTTATTTGTTAAAAACAGTGTTTTTAATAGACATATAATGTAGTTAACACAAAGAAGCAAAGTTCTGGTTTTGATGGGTAAACTGCCAAGGCAAAAGCAGTAGGGTCAGAAACTAGGAACCTGGGAGCAGCTAGAATAAAGGTCCTTTTCTAGCTGGGAGGGAGATAAGTCTCTTGAGATGTGTGTGCTGGGATTATATGCTGGGAACCAGGAAACTTTGGCTTTGCTTTTGGATTTACTTTGGGTCTTCTCTGAATTTGCATAAGCAGAAAACATTTCATCTCTCCTGTCTGCATTCATCACAAAAGGAAATAACATCCTTTCTCAGAGAGTTTTGTAATCCTGAGAGGTGTGTGTTGGGTGGTTTGTTTGGTGGTTGTGGTTGCTTTTTCAATTCTGCCTTCTCATGGAAGTGGGGCCCGTGGGATTAGCCTCACTAGATGTGCACATCCTACCTTTTTGCACCTTGTGGCTTCTTTCAGATAAGTTCTACAAAAATATATGAATCTCAAATATTATGTACACTTTGTATGTGTAGTCTGTCTGACAAGGGATGTAGGCCTCACCTCGAGTACTGTGTTCAGTTTTGGGCCCCTCACTACAGGAAAGACATTGAAGTGCTGGAGCGTGTCCAGAGGAGAGCCACCAAGCTGATGAGGGGTCTGGAGAACAAGTCCTGTGAGGAGAGGCTGAGGGAACTGGGCATGTTTAGTTTGGAGAAGAGGAGGCTGAGGGGAGACCTCATTGCCCTCTACAACTACCTGAAAGGAGACTATAGAGAGGCGGGGGTTGGCCTCTTCTCCCAAAGGAATAATGACACAACCAGAGGAAATGGTCTGAAGCTGCGGCAAGGGAGATTCAGATTAGATATTAGGAAGAATTACTTTACTGTGAGAATGGTCAGGCACTGGAACGGCCTGCCCAGGGAGGTGGTGGAGTCACCATCCCTGGAGGTATTTAAGAAATGTTTAGACATGGCTCTTCAGGGCATGCTCTAGTGCCCAAGATTATTGGTTTGTGGTGGGGTGTTGTGTGGGGGGTTATGGGTGTGGGGTTTAGTTGGTGGGGTGGTGTTTTTGGGTTTGTTGTTTGTTGTTTTGTGGTTTTTTTATGTAGTTGGAGGTCCCTTCCAACCACCAAGATTCTGTGATTCTGTATCAGAGTTATTCTGCGTACCACCTGGATTGTTGTGCATGTACAAGTTGACAGTTGCATCCAAGCTCTGTACTGTACCATACTTCGAAGGTTCATTTGGCATGTAAAAGCTGTGCCGTGTCCTCCATTGTGGGTCTACATGTGTAGAGCTGTCAGGTACAACCTCCAGTTTTGACTGAGGGAAGGGCATCAGAGTATCCATTCAAAAATCAACTTAATTGGAGGAAATTCCTGCTTGCACTCTAAAGTCAATTGATGTTACTCTCTTCATCTATTGAAAGTTGGACTGTATTGGTCCTGGTGCTTTCAGAACTATCTTCAAATCATTAATGCTGCCCTGAAGCCTTGTAATTACATGTTTTTATAGTTAGATATAAATTCAGGGAAGGATTCCTGGCAGCAGTGTTTTAGTTTTTTTTGTAGAGGATAACCATCCCAGAATTTGATGTGAAAATGATATTGTAATACTATAGTAGCAGAGATCCAGGTGAGTGTGTCTGGGGACAGAAGAAAAGGATGTGGAAATACAGACAAAGCATCTGGTAGTTAGAGGAGCTAATTGTCACTTCCCAGGCTGGAGCCTCCAGAGATGCCTGGGAAAACCTTAAATGTGTTGTTTTGAAATGATTTACGCTTGATGCTGTGCTGAGACACTTGGTGTCCTGTAGGTATCCGATCATACCTTCAGGGAACAGTGAGAACCCAGAGATTGTTTCTGTGAATCTTGTCATGGACAGCTTGTGGATCACAGGCTGATGTGCTGAGCTCTCTTGTGGTCCAGGAGCAACCTCAGGAAACTGAAAAGATACAGCACTCTAAACACTGTTGAAATTTAAATCTCTGCATTTAATTATTTCCCACTTGAGATTTTAAGCATTGCTGAATAGTCGCTTAGATCTGTTGCTAAGACCTTGAACCTCCTTTTGAGAGGTTTCCAACCCCTCGCTTGGGTTTCATAGAATGCAGAACTCTGGGTGAATTTGATGCCCCGATGTACTTACTGTTTGAGATCTTTAAGTCACTGTTCAGGTCAGCAGTGACAGCCTATTTATTTTTAGAGCCTTATTTTAATTTACAGATTTTTTTTTTAAGTCCAGCCAGAACAATTATGGCCTGACCTCATGCCGTACCAGGGGGCACAGCACTCCACAGACCTTTCTGCATCGCAGTCAGAAGTTCTCTTTAAGTTTTAAAGTCTGTAAATGACAGAGAGTCTGCTCAAGACCCTGGTAACTTGTTTTATTGGCTAATTATCCTCATGGTCAAAACATCAGTGGTATACTTGTCCTTAATTTGTCTAACTCGCAGACCTTATTAGTCCTCTTTGCTGATGGTAACTGAAGAGATGGAAAGGATTTCGTACTTAGGTTTGCTTCCTGAGGTCCATCGGTCAATGCACTGATATGAATTATATTGATTACTGATTTTCCATATAGAGCTGGATTTCAATTACAAAAGTGTCTGGGCTGTTCTAGACAGTCATTGCAGAAAGAGATGAGAAATATTTTAATGTGACCTGGCTTATTATGGGAAAGGTATTACCCGACTTTGGATCAGTCCTAAATTTGCTGTCATAACTATAAAGTAATTTTTGCTTTCATTCTTTGCCTTTTGTAGCCCTGCAATATCATTAATGCATTACTCCCTGCCCCCTCTCTCCCATCCTTACAAATTATATATTTACTCTGTTAGTGCAAGAACACTGTGGTGCCTGAGATTCTGCTAACCTGC
This sequence comes from Tringa tobata, assembly GCA_033628505.1. Classification (NCBI taxonomy): domain Eukaryota; kingdom Metazoa; phylum Chordata; class Aves; order Charadriiformes; family Scolopacidae; genus Tringa; species Tringa tobata. The sequence continues at coordinate 2,226,661 of JAHREE010000228.1, read as the reverse complement.
AGGACTTTTCCAGTAATTAGATCCATGTTTTCTCTGTGGGAGATTCAATTAAAATGAGAGGGTTTTATTATTATTATTATTCCCTACTGAAACCCCGCACTATGTTCTTGAGTGTGTATGTGACAGTGTTGTAATGAGCAAACTTACTTTACCTAATTCCATTCTTATTCAAACATTATGGACTCAAAATTCTACCTGAGCATTAGCCTAGCCCATCTGTCCTCAGATAAGGGTGTGAAAATAAGAGGGGAAGGACATAGTAGACTACTCATTTGAGCAAACAAAACAAATTTGGCTGTGTATATGGGTGTGCGCTTGGGGAAGAAATGAAGGAAGTGTTCAGGTTTTGTAATTACAGCGCAGCATAGGACTCTTGTGAAGGATGGGACACACTTTTACATGTTGCAAAAGGCCAAGTGGCACATCCTTATATGTCACTTCCATACTAAAGTATGGAGTTGTAACTCCTACATTACATATCTGCTCTGTAGAGAAACTTAACACAGCACCTGGGGTATTCTCTGAAGTCTGCCAGGGCATTACTACATTCTTCCAGTGGTTTTTGCAACAAGAGTAGATCATCAAATTTCATTCACTGAAAAGAAAAAAATTTCTAGATTTTTCAAGTATTCCTTGTCGTAACAACAGCTTCCACCCAATTGCCGTCCCACCAGACTGTCCTTCTGGAGGGTAAATTTCAGTCTTGCACGTGAATTCAAGCAAAAGTGTGCTTTTTCTGCAGTCTCTGTCTACTAAGTAGAAGTGAACACTGCCTCAAGATAGCACAATGTTGGCATATTTGTTGCTTATGTGATGACCTCTGTCTGTTTTGTTTTTTGCTTTTTTTTTTTCAGATAATTGTGATGATGCGTTGGTATCTCCCTTACCTTCAACAGCCCTTACCAGTTCCTCTGAGCTCTCCAGTACTCACAGTCCCAGCTTTGCAAAGCTCAACAGGCGAGATGGTAAGGTTGCAGTATGAAATGCCTAAACTATTCTTTTTATTCACATTTACAAAGAATAACATTTTTGTTTGTATAGAATACAAAATATATATTTGTACGCAGTGCATTCAGAGCCAAGTTGAATAGAGCTGTTAATTTATGCTTCTGAGAGGGCTCTATTTTGGATCAATTCTTTCCTTTATTATAGAAAACTTTTTTTTAAATTTTAAGCTCTCCACTTTTCCTCTAGAAACATGCTGAAGGAAGTTCAGATAGTCTTTTTGCTTTTGAAGAGTTACCATAATCTTAAGAGCTTGAAGGTCATTGGGCTTGAGGCCCTATTCTAAAATGTAGGTGGTTTTTAAAGCTAATAGCAATTTATTAATGTTCCAGTGGAATGCAATGATTATATAAATCTGCAGAAATAGTGAAAATGAATGAAGAAACTTTATGGACATTTGCAATGAAGAATGTTTGAGGCCTAGATAATGAGCTTGCATGCAAAGTGAAAATATTAGGATCAAACTTGGTACAAGAAAAGAGAAGTTGGCAGTATCTAGGGCATCATTTGGCACTGCATTGCAAGTTTGAGTTGTTGGCTCCCATCTTATTCACAAGTTAGAGCCTTTACAAGAGGACAGCCCTGTATTATTGCATTACGTATGCTTTTCATTATAAGAAACATTAGAAAGTATACTACTAGAAAAAGATTTTAATTGAAAATAAATGACAATTTTCCTACTTAAAAAGTCTCTGAAATGTCTGTTTTAATCAAACATTGTTTGATAAGTCTGTAGAATGACAGTAAACGTCTCTTTCTTAGATGCTTGGCACTAATGATAAGGAGTTGCTAGGTTGTTAGGGAAGTGTTAAATGGGAGTTACTATACCATAAACTCCTGAAACAGAGTTCCTCAGCAAGTAAAAGTAAAGGTCCTTTAGCTCAACATAAAGTTGTAAACATTAAGCATGATCTTTGAGTTTGCCCTGCCTTTTGTCTTCAACTGCTAGCTGGGATGGTGAAGAGATGTGCTTGCATGATATTGCAAATAGCTCTAATGACTACTTTTTTCTGCCGAAAAGAGGAAGAGATCATAGTCAATATTGTTTCAAGGCAAGCTCTTGCTTACTGTATTTTAAAGTGATACAAGCAAAATCTAAAATAAATTGACAATGATTGCAATTTAAGGGCAGAAAATTAAATAGGTCTTATTTAGCTGTGCCAGTGTAGTTTTGCCATGTAGCAGGCAGTAAGATATTCTTGGTACATCTTGGGTTGGAGGAGCAAGCACTGGTAGAGGAGGGGTGAAGGAACTTCCTTTGACTGGCACTTGAATACAAACAGTAGATAGCTTTACAAGAAATAATATTCACTAACAAGGACTGTGCCATGGATTTCTAATAATGTTGGATTATTTTGATGAGTTGCCTCAGCTTTCTTTGTAATTGATAAGACAGTGCTGCAAGTAACAGTGCCTCAAGGTAGAAAGACAGATAAATCTATTTGTTAATGTAAATATGAACACAACAGGTGAAGAATTTATAAAATACAATCCAGACCTACATCGATAGAAAGTTCTAATTCATCAAGTTGATACAATAATAGATAACAATAACTAAAAGGCTGTTGCTTAAAAAAAAAAGGCCTGCAGCAGTGAAATGTGCCATTAAAATAAAACACCACACAAAGAGTTGTGTGAACTGCTGAAAGCGCTCAATTAAAATGCTGATAAATATGTACTGGTAATGGTAAAGCAGTTAGTATAATTCTGATAAATATGATTCTGAGGTATGAAATATATTACCCATGGGAGAGACTAATCGGCTTTTTTGTTTACAGTAAATAAATAATGAAAAAGAATAAGAAAATTGCTATAATATGACTGTATCAACTAAGCTTTTTCAGTTCTCTATTAACTCTCAGCCTGAGCAGTCAGTATAGGCAATTATGTATGGGAATATAAAACATATATAATGTCAAAAAGAATTTTTTTTTATGGCCAGGAAGTGTTTGATCTGGGCATTAAATTAAAATTCTGCAGCAGGAAAGCACTTAGTTGCAGCAGGAAGTCCAAGAGTTTTTAGCACAATATAGAGCCATTTGAGCTGTTTGTAAGGCACTGTAGGGTGGAAACAAGCATTGCCTTTGCTTCATATTAATAAACTACAAATAAGTATGGGCATCCTGAGCAGCCCTGTGGAACATCAAGGAACACTGGCTGCATAACACGGCTTAAATGCAGTTTTTGGAACAATTACAGCTAAATGTACAAATGGTCTGTAAAAGAAAAAAGTATTTGATCATATTTCTTGGAGTCATATAGGTCTCCAACTGAGAAACAATCTGATCTTTCTCCTCATATTTCTAGCATTATGATTTGTTGCCATGGAGAATACGAGCAATATATCAGATTCCAGTGGTACTGTTTCTCCACTAGGGCATTTTCTCCATATCGTGTTGAACCTCTCCCTTGAAATCATCCATAGAAAATGTGAAATGTATGGGCTGTGAAGAATGATAGTGTAGCTGAATGTGCAGAATCCTATCAGTGTCATTGGGAATCTGGTGGGCAGATTGGGAAAATTGTATGCCTCTCAGACACGATGTTGTAAAGCGTTGACTTTATTGAGCATCCTCTTGGGTCTGCCCTGACAAACGTTCCCCAGGGTGACCATCACTGGTGGGCAGAGGAGCAAATGGCTGTAAAAGAGTTATGATAATTTGCATGTGCTTTTTGGTACTTAACAAAAATGTACGTGGTTGGGTGTTGACATGCTATAAGGAATGATGTGCAGAAATTTACAGACACAGATCCTGCTGGAAAAAGATGCCAGTATCCCTTGTGCCACCTGCTCTGTATAACAGAGCAAATATGGAGGGGAAAAAAAAAATAAAATTGATTTTTTGGCACTCACAGCAGTATTTGGTGAGGATTTAGGAAACCCACAAAAGTAAGCAGAAGTTACGTGTTTGCTTTACTAGCAGAAGTGAGAGAGACCCAATGGGAAAAGCATTAGTTCTCCGCTCAGTCATGCAGCCAGTGCAGCTTTGTTGTTGCAGGGATTTTAACGGCTGTTCTTACAAATCAGTAGAACTACTGTCTGTCTGTGGAAATGGTAATGGTAGAAGGTTTGGGAGAGGGAAATAGAGTGGATTTTTTTCCTGTGGGAAAAGGTGTATGAAGCAGTTGCTTTTCTGTAAAGACGTGGTCTGTAACTGATAACATCTCCCTTGCAAGACCAGCTTCTGAAGAAGTGATGCTGTGAGCAGGTGTTACTGCTGTGTCATGCAGTGTTTACATCTAAAGAGTGACATTCCCAACCGACAAATGTGCTTATGTGAAGAGATATGCAGTGCAGAGATGCCATGTAACCTGCAATTTGAGAGCTAAAACTCAACACAGGTCTCCCGAATTTCCATTCAGTGTCTATCGTTTGTTTGACTTTGAAACTGTAAGCCTGTGGTGCCATGGTCAGATTGGAAAATAGAGGTCCATTGTAAAGCCAAATACTTTTGCGGAAAGCGTATCACTTTTCTGCCACTTCTAGCAGCAGGAGGGAGAGAGCATAAACTACATAGAGTAGATGTTAGTTATGATGTTTAACAAACTACTGGAAAGTACTTGTGTTAATGAGCTTGACTTAAGTTATGTATAAACTAGAACACAGAAAGCAAAAAATTTTTTTTGTTTGTTTGTTTTTTTTTAATGGGAAAGTTATCAAGCAAATTGCTTGTTTTAAGTGATTTTCCTTCATCTATCTGTTGCTTTTTAGGTTGTAGAAAGACAATGAAGGAAAGATAAAAATACTGACCTTTCTTTTACTATTTACTGAAAACATCTAGAATAAGCTCTTTGGAGTATTGAGGGGAACAACTTTGTGCCACAGACCTGCCAGAACTTCTGAACTGCATTTCTATTTCCTGCCAGTTCCTGAAATAAAACTGTAAACAAAGCAGGAACTATCATGTTCAGATTCTATTTCAGATATTGGATATTACAATCCAAAGAAAGTTTTCCTTTGGGTCCTGTGTATGTTAGCCACAATTCTGTAGGAGAAATAGGCAGCTTTTAATCTTTGAAAATAGTTACATAGTTTATATCTTAAATGCCAGATAGAAATATTCTTTATAGGCATTTAAGATTTAAAAAAAGGGGGGAGGGGGGACGGACAGGGGCGGACAGGGAGAAGAAACTGTTAGAATTTTTAACAAGTACTATAGTCTTATATAAGCTATGTGTGCTTATGGAGTTAAAAGAGAGTTATGAAGTAGTCAGAGAAGAATTTAGTGATGAAATTCCTAATATTCTCATTAGGTCTTTCATGGCATGGTCATAAGGGAGAGTACTCTATTTAAAGCAGGTAAAATAATGATAATGACTATGAAGATTTCTGTTGTGATTGAAAAAAGTAAAATAAAGCATGGCAATAGCAGGCAGTATGCATCGGTTTGGTTACAAACTATTTTCCCTGGAGAGTTCTTGTAGAGAAATGAAGACTGAATCATCCAGGGAAGCAGGGACAATACTCAATTCTAGCTATGGAATAAACACACTTCTGTTTCAGGAATTAGGACTAAATCCTATCTTAAAGAAGAACAATCAAAATTCTAACACTTACTCTTAGACAAAGGAATTTCAGTTGTGAGTTAGGAAATACAATGCAGTCCAGGAAAATCAAGAGATTTTTTAAAGGGCAAGGATATTGACATTGAGGTCTTTGATATAGACAACATTTATTGATCTTTCAACTTAGCTCACGTCAATAAACTCTTCTTGGAGCAGCTTTGAGACAGATCAGTTAATAAGATTAAAATATTATGGTAAATTCATCTACAACAAAAGTTTAGCAATGCCTTTTGTTTGGTAATCCATTCTTGGAGTCATTCTTGTAGTTTACATGAGGAATTGTTAACGCATTACTCTCAACTCCATATTTCCCTCTTTCCTTCCCAGTGTGATTGTGTTCACTGTAATCACAGAGAAATGCTCTTTTAAACTTCACTAATAATGGCAAAACAAACATGATGATGGGTTGCAGAGGCAGTGACAGCCTGAAAATTTGCAGCTTTGGATACTTTGTTAATGGCTTCTGCGTTCTTCATAGCTGCATTGTTCACTTATTTGTAAGGATGAAGTGAATGCTGAGTGTATATGGAGAACAAATGTGTGCAAGTAGAAACAAATTAAAAGAAAATAAGTATAGCCTATAATTTAAGGGTATAAAAGAAAGCAAGAGAATATAAAATAATATATTCCAGTCTGGAAGGATTTGCCTTTTAACCATAAGCCCACATTTATTGTAGTGACTGAAGTGGTGAAATTCAAGCAGTGATTGCAGTTCTGTGTTTCATTGCCTTGGCATGCCATGGGCCACTTTAACCTCTAAAAGAATTAAAGGATAGTACATAACTTTACTTTTAAAGCATAAGGATGACTTGCGATCTATCAGCTTGCATGTGATTGTGACTTCTGGAATGGGCAAGTGGATAATTTGCAACTGGTGTTTGTCCTTATGAAGGTCTTGTTTGTTCTTCTGTTTAAGGTAAAATACATGTTCACTTAACAAGCATCTTGTATAAGACAAAGGCTACTTTCCGGTGTGAAAGCAGTCCTTTTAGTTGTTCAATTGAATGGTCTCTAGCTTTACAACATATTATCTGAAGTGCATTTACAACCTATAATTAAAGCATTCTTTCAAATACATAATAGGGCACAAAAGAGATAACTAACATTTTTACATGTCTTTCAAAACATAGCGAAAAAGATGATGTCAAAGCAAATGAAGATGATGTCAAAGTTAGAAATCAGCATTCCCAGATTTGTACACGCATGTGAGTAGGGATAGATACAACATTTTTTTTGTGACTGAGGATGTGCCAACCTTACTGAGAAAGAATAGATTTCCCTAACAATTCTTAGAAATCCAAAAATCCTTTTTAACTTTAGATTAATTAAGAAAACCTTAAGGAAGCGTGCCTTGAGTAGCATATTTCCTAATGCAAAATATGAACAAACAACTGTACGTTCAGGAAGTCCACTACTCTGTGATGACCTGAAATAATAACATGGTGCTTTCTCAAGTACAATGTTTTGTACCATCGTTGCCATCTAAATTCTCTTTGTCCAATCTCTTTCAGGAGCTGGTGGCTGGTCCCCACTGGACTCAAATGAGCAGCAGTGGCTCCAGGTTGATCTGGGAGACAGAGTGGAGATTGCAGCGGTCGCTACCCAGGGCAGGTACGGGAGCTCAGACTGGGTAACCAGTTATACACTGATGTTCAGCGACACCGGCCGCAACTGGAGACAGTACAGACAAGATGACACCATCTGGGTAGGTCTGAACTGTGGATGCCTTTGGCCCCATTTGTTTCTGGTTCAGGCTCATTTGGGTATTTGGAGAAATGGCTTCGGTTTCAGATCAGAGGAGTGCTGTAGTGGTGAGAAAGCAGACCTGAGCGCCTCTACCAAGTGTTTTGATCTAAATGAGTTATGTCACCGACTGTCTGTGTGATACAAGCTTAGGCCCTCAGGACTACATTGTTTTTCAGACTATGAGGATGCTCAGGGCACTCAGAATGACCTGCATGCTTCTGTGCCTGATTGGCTTTGATTCAGGCACACCAGGGTAAATGGGGCTAATCACCTACATACTTTCTCCAGGAAATAGGGAAATTAACTCTGTGTCTTATGCACACTTGCTGGCCAGAACAACAGAGGTCATGCTGGGGGAGGTGGGTGGTAAATTGCTCCTTGCCTGGAGAAGGCTGGAGCTGCAGCATGAGTTGTGGGATGATTTAGCACATCCACATAAAGTGCTCAAGGCTTTTCCTGAAATTTTAATGCAGACTTGATGCTTACTGTGTCTCATGTTCAATGTGTGGCCAGGCCAGGTGCTGTCAATAGGACTTCTTGTGGCAGCAATGCCCCTCAGGTGTGGATGGAGAAGTTTAAGTCTTCCTTTCATATGGAAAATGTGACTTGTTAGTAAATTGGTAACAAATGATAGCATCCTCTCTGTGCTATATTTTCTAGTTCTGAGGATCAATAGCCTTGGTAGCATGACAGTGTGCGGTGGTAAATGAAACATATTCTTCATGAAAATAAAAAGGAACGTTGGAAGTGTGATCAAGTAGACTTCTGGTTTTTGTCTTAAATTTTTCTTTGGTTAACATCTTGATTAAATGTTGTGTCACAAAAGCAGATTTTGCTTCCAGAACATAATGATTATGAATGAGGAGAGTTGTCATCCAGTAGGAAGAAAGGAGAAGGGCTGCTGAATTTTTTCCTGAGAATGTTGCTGGCAGAGTGAATGCACGTACAGAGAGGTTAACTTCTGTGGTTTTAAAATCCATAGCATTAATGCTGTCTTTGCTTTATCATGGTTTGATTTAGGGAAAGCTAATGAAATCCTTCTTCCTTTGGAAAGGCAACTTTGGCCCAAAGATGGTCGTAAAGTTGTCAAGTGTGGCTCTACTTCAGCTGTCACTTATCCATTTACATTAGGCTGGCTTTCCTCCAGTTACTTCTAATTTTTTATTTGTTTATTTTTTTATTTTCATTTTTTAGTGCTTAAAAACAATGGATTTTCATTCTGAACTGAATATAGTGATCATTTAATCTCGCTCTGGACTTCCAGCCTTGGGACTCAGGAATCCAGAATTTGAGATATTTTTACAGACCTTGGTATCATTAATTTCTTTCTTCCCTGGAAATATTATATGCCTTGTTAAAATTTTATATTAAGACAAATTAATTTTTTATTACATATCTAACATTTCAGTCATTTCCTTTTTTGAAACTCTTGACCTTTTATTTTCTTTTGTAAGTTTTTCTTCTTAAAGGGAAACTTGAAAAGACAATACATAAAATTTGCCATAGCAAATCTTCATACCCTAAGGATCCAATTTTGTGAGTTTCTGATTTGGCACCTAATATTGTGCACAAGACTAAGAACAAGCCTAGCAGGCATTAGACAGTGGATTAGGATTTATGAAGAACCTGAACTCTCTTGTTTTACTTAAATGGTCAGGCATAAAGGTGATGCAGAGCAGACCCTGACACAAGTTCTAAACCTTAAGTAGATCTGGAAGCTTGCATTCTGGAGGGTTAATTTTTTTCTGCTTTTCTAATGGAAACCACCCTAGGTTACAGAGGATAGTTTTGTATATAATTGAGGACATAAGAAATAGAATTTTGATGTGGAACAGGTAGCACTGGGGGAAGGATTTGGTTATTCTTCTCCTCAGGTTAATTTCTAAAAGTCACACTGACCATATGAGCCAGTAATTAATTCTAGTCCAGAAGAATGATTTGCTCCATGTCCCCAGGCAGAGGGCTGAAGGGATTGTTAGGGTTCATCGCCAGAATTTGGTGCTGGAAGAATCTGATAGTGAAAATCCAAAGTGGGCTCAAGCTGACATTTCATTAGACTCCGCAGTCCACATTAGCTGGCAAGTCTCATTAACACCTATAAGCTTAAACGCCTGCCCATTTAGTGAATGGAGATGAAGAATTACTTCTGTACAATTTTTATTCTAACTAAAGAGAAAGTTGATTCTTTTTTTTTCCCTGGCACTTTTGGTTTTGTTTCACTGAATTAAATTAGATCTTGAGAGCCATTCAGTGCACAAAGAGGAAAGCCAAAGAGGCTTTCAGAAGTGTGTATGGAATTATAATTACAAATTTTGCAGTGTTTCTGTTTTATTGGTAGTAATCCTTTCCGTAGGCTTTTTTCTAAATAATAAGAAAAATAGAAGCGTGCTGTCCAGCTGTATGATGAATGTTTTTCTATAAAGGGCAGACCTTTGGATGAAATGAAAAGATCCGGGCTTTTAAATAGCTCTAAGGGAAGTTGTACATTGCACACCCCTTGGAAAGAACTTTCACCCTTGACTTAAGGGAGGGCAGTGGAGCAGGCTGTTTCACTGTGATAGGAAAGTAGCGCCCCAGGGTAGCCTCTAATGTCACACTGTGTGACAACGTACACTGTACCAATCTGCCACAAGATCGGTAGTTTCAGCCTTAGAAATCTGTAGTCCGTTCGTTTTTTGGTGTGTCAGGGTGGTCTGTCAAAGCAGGATTCAAGGTAGGAGTCTCCTACATCAGGGCAAGTTTGCAGATTACCAGGTTACCTCTCATCCAGAGGCAGTGGAAGGGTTAAAATCTAGGCTATTGTGGAAAAGTTGGGTGGGAAACATGTCTTCCCTGCAGGGTTTAAATTTTAAGCTTTTTTTTTTTTTTTTTTCTCAGTCCTTAGGGCAGGGTTTTAGTGCTCTCTACATCCCCCAGGACTTTGGTCTTTTTAAGATTTTCTTGTTAATTTTTTGTGTTTAACTAAAAAAGCTAGAAGTTTACCTACTTTATTGCTTTTTGTTTCAGAAAGCTGTGCTGTTCCTAACTTTAGAGGTGGTCAACACTGACTCATAGCTCAGATGGGGATGTAAAATCGAAATCATTGCCTGAAGATTGTTAGATGACGTCTGCTGTATCAATATGAAATATTGATATGCACTGAACCTGTCAGGTTTGCTGATACAGCTTCTACTTGAGTAAAACTAGCTGGAAGTTTGTGCTTTGGTGTATGGATACTACTGAGGGTCTCACACCAGTGGCTCATTAGTGACAATTTATTATTCATTTACAGCTGTTGAAAGGGGAGATCGAGTATCTGTATAAGGGACCTACGTAGTCTGGTGAAGTTTCTTTTTTCTGAAGCGTATAACTATGTGGAGAACCATTTTACAGAATAATAATTACTGAATTGCTGAAAAGAAGGAAGTCAGAAGTTTCTAGGTTTCAAGGCAAGCATTTAATTTCAAGTGGAAGTTCAAGGTTTCACTTCGTTTTCATTTGTTTGCATTCCAGCAAAGGAAAATAAGGTCTTGAAATTTTTTCTCCAATATGACTGTTAAACTAAAACTGCCCTAATCTCCACTTAGCCCAAATCAGATTTGAACTTCAATTTCTCCCAGCCTATCTGCATGACCCAGAGACAAAGTTATGGGGTATTCCTAGCTGGCTGTATCGCGGAGCTCTCTTGGAGGAGAAGGATGTACCAGCACAGCCTTTCCCTGCTGCGTGTCATGGGCCATCGGCCACGTTTGGTGGAGACAGCAGGAAGGCAGTAGCTCCTTTTGTAATCCCCGAGTAAGTCTGCCCAGATGAAACTTTTCCTAATCATGTCTTTACAAATGTCTGATGCTCCTTATTGCAAGTGATCCTCCTGAGGAGTAGTTTCCAGACATCTGGGTATAGGTTTTGTCCACCCATATGGCATCTGTGTCCTTTAGTGCATCTGAGACCTGGGTACATAAATTCTTTATTGGGCTGCCGATAAGACAGACGTTTGCACACAAGTATATATGACATATGACTACTAAAAATCCCTTTCTCTTTATAGAGATTACAAGGCTTATTATCCTCCTCTCGCGGCATGCATACAGCTCCCATCAACTTCACCGTTAATGAGCACTGCATAGACAGATCGCGAGGAGAATCAGAAAGCCTCTTACATTTTCACTCAGCCTGTGTTTATGATGTTAGTAAATTCTGCAGCTGGAGTTGAAGACAAGACAGATTAGCCATTTAAAACCAATTTTCCAACCCCATTTGTATTTAAATAATCTTGTTACAAAAGGACTCTGTGGTTCAGAGCAAACTCGACTTATAATTATATTTTCCATATGGATAAATCATCTGTGTGTGGACACAGTAGCTATTGATTGGGAGACATAAAACATAAATCTTATTGCTTGTAACAAGTAAATGATTTTTCAGTGTTTTTAAGTGTTGAATAATTCAGAATTTACTTTACCTGCATACGCACCACAGCTTGAGTCAGTTCAAATTGTGTATATTAGTGAGACAAAAGTGTGGGCTGTGATACAATGCTATTTAATTTTAGATAGCAATTTTTATGCTATCTATATTGAAAAATACTTTACAAAGCTGAAAAACACAATTATGCAGGAAAACATAATGGAAAGGGGAGGTAGCAGGCATAGATGCATGCAGCAAAAGGAGAAAAAAGATGTTCTTTCTCTAAAGTTTTGAAAGGAGAAGAGGAAGTTGTGGAATTGGAGATAAAGGGAGACTGCTCTGACAGTGGTAGAGAAGGCTCTTATATTAGAACAATGAATCTGTGCAGAAAGGCACTGAAGGAGAAAATCAGCATAGATAGAAAGGAGATATTTCATACTGTGCAAACACATGCAGGTATTTGTGCATATTAAATTTGGAGCTGACTGTTGGTGAAGCTTCTTACACATCTGCTGTCAACTGCACATGGAAGGGAGAAGATGGCCTCTGGTGGAAGGGGGACTTTGAGCTCTAACCCCAAAGCTGGATCACAAGACAGGAAGTGCATTTCAGGTATTGGACCATGACACCTGGGTCATGCAAAATACAGAGGAGAGCTCTCCCCATGGAGAAGTGCCACAGTGTCAGTCCCACTTCTTGCAGGTGCCAGGGTGCTGTACGAGGGCTGGAGAGCTGACAGGAGGCTGAGGATGCATTAGGATATGTAATTCAGAGGGGAGCAGGAAAAATGTTTAATAGAGGTGATAAAGATCCCTTGCAACCCCTTTCCTCAGGAAAACCTTTGCTTGCATGCGTGAGCTTTTGCTGAACCAGAGGCTTTTCTAATGAAATCTAGAGGAGGGTCACTCTTAATTGGCTTATAAATCTACAGGAGTGCTGTAAACTTTCCCATTTCCACTCTAGCTGGATAATGATTGTGGAACTGTTTTGGTGGGTTAATTATCGTGAACATAGTTAGAATATTAATCTTCTTGTCAGATTTATAGTTGTGCTAATTTATTCTAAAGCATCTTTTAGCTCCTAGTCCTAACACCCTCCGAGTAAGGCCAGAACAAAATTCTACCTGTAGTCATGAGAAGTCCTGCATTGTTTGCTTGGATTAGAGAATGAGTTTCTGCTTGTCTTGTTGTAATGTTTCCTGCTGTACTAGTATTCAGATATATTTAATCTTCTCTATGCACAGTAATTATTGCCAGGCAAATAGGTGTTAAACAGTAAGTATCTATGGATTATTTTCTTTTCCATCACCTTTACCCTAAGAAGAAAAAAAAAAAAAAAAAACAGTTGCTACTTTCAAGTAGGAATGAAGGAACCAATTCAGTATTGCTGCAGGGAAGCAAGGCTTTTCAGAGGTTTTCATCACTTTTCTTTTAAGAGCTATGTTATTACAGGTTTTGAAGAGGTGTGACCATTACCCATTTGTTGTATCTAAGACTGTCTAATTCTGAGATGCTGTTTGGATGTTACTAATTTGCTTCTAATTCTGGTTTAGTTTACTGAGCTGGCTTCAAACCTGGCCTCTTGAGCATTTTCTCAGGAAATCTGTCTTTCTTGATACTGCCAGGGCAGTTCTCCCATTGGGAGGATAATTCAAAGTGTCAGTATATCTGTTTTTGTTAAGTGCACTCTGTATGGATTTATGCCTGAATAAAATGGATATACTTAGATTGCAAATTACCCTTTAGTGTTGAGATACTTGAGTTAGCCTTAAGCTAACTGAATTTTGTATGAATTCTGTGACCTTACAATGTGCTTTTATAGTTGGTTAACTGTAAAGTGATATTAAGGTGAAGTCTAGAGAATTTAATGCTGATATTAACATGATATCCGTCAGTAATGTCTTCAGTAATTCTCTGTGCTTGGTATTTGGCAGCAGTTCACCCTGACCCAGGAAACTGCAAGAAGTATGGTTATTTGCAGTCTGTGCTATTGTCACTGACCTCCCAGTCTTATTCCTTTGCAAGTTGTTTGAAATTTACCACTTCTCTGTAACCATTTAACACAGGAAGGCTGTGAAATGTTCTTTGATTTCTCATTCCTATATCCCAGATCTTCTGTGCGATCTTGTCTCTCCACTGCTTCTTCTCACCTATAGGGAACGTAGGGTTTGAGTCTGTCATGTTGGCTCTAATGGATTGGAGTGGAAAGAGTGGTTGGCACGCTTCCAGTTGGTGAAGTCTGGCCCTAAAACATACGTCTCTTCCCAGTGTCTCCAGCAGATTTGTCTGCCACAGCCAGAAAGCTTTTGTTTTCCCTTCCAGGCATCTACTAAGAGAGTGAATGTTAGTGACAGCACACTAAGATGACTAATTTGGAAAATAGTGAACATTTCCCATCAGGTGAAGGATTTTAGCCAGCACCTCCTTTATAGCAGTAGACCAAGTTTCGTTATTCTTGTTTGCAAATCGTGTTCTATGGTATGTGAAGCTATAAATAGGTGCCTTTACAAATTATAAATAAACATGGAACAAATAGTGCTTCAAACCATTTGTAGTTTCACCTCTGGTGAGCAAATGACCATTTGCAAATGGACTAAAATGAGAAAGCAGCGTAGAGCAAAGAACAAACGGTAAAGCTATTTTGCTAAAGGAAAATGCATCATTAATTTGTTCGTAGCAAACAATTTACAAAGATTAGCCAAATAAAAATGTCCTAGGGATAAGCACTAAAGCTGATCCGCCCACAGCTGAAAACCATTCTGAAACAATAATAGTTGGATTGACTGTGGTGCTGCAGAGAGAAGTTACCTGACTCCTCAAATTGCTTCCACGGCAATAGGAAGGAATCAAGGAAGACCCTTTACAGAATACAGTATGCAAATATTTTTCTTCTACACTTTCACAGTGAATTCTATGCTAATTTCCATAGTCCTTCTGGGTCATATTAATCAGCAATGAGTGGATTCTGGGGCTGGTAAACAAGGTCTGGACTTTTTATCATCTTAAAAAGCCTGTTCAAATTGACTGATTCTAATGCAAATAGCTCATTTGTATTGTGTGCTGCTGAGCATCCTGGTAGAAGCTAGATCAACAGCTAAATGCACAAGGAGGAACACTCAACATTCTCAGGAGTTGTTTGTGCAGGATCTTTTTGGGCCTTTTGCTTTGTGCAGGCTTTTGGGGCCTTTGCTCATGGAGTATGTGGAGACAGGAAGATGCAAAAAAAAAAAAAAAATAGAGACACTGCTTATCAGCACAGGATATGCTTCCAGAGCCAAGGTCTTAATGAATTTCTTTGTAATTGTTTGGTACATTTTGGAACTGAGAATGTCTCTAGTTGTCTCAACATCCAGTTCTTTTGGGGAACTCACTAACAAGAGTACTCTTACTGTACTATCATGTACTATAAAATAAGACAGGTTGTCCTGCTACTGAAAAGTGTGTTACTACTTTATCAACTTTTGTAGTTTGACTTGGAGTGTTCGGGTCTTTAGTAACTGCTCTAAGATTGTACCTGTTTTGCTCTGAGCCCTTTCTAAATTTTGGATTATTCATTCCTGTAGCAAGAAGCTCATGAACAGAGAAGTAGAAACCAGTTGTTTGTGATTAATCAAAATGGCACATAAGAAGAAGATGTAAGCTATAAAACACTGCAAAATGCTCTAGGACTGGGATTTTATTAAGACATTAAAAACTTTTAGAGAAGTGGCTAAGCAAAGGAGGGTGATGTTATACAGACACCAGGTTTAGTGCTAAGACATGCTAGTAAACCGGTGAGTGCCATGGAAGAAGAAAGAAGATCATTGCCATGATACCTGAAATGGAGATGAGACAGAAAAAGAGATAGAATGCTATAGTTAACCAGACCTTCAATACCTAAGATTGGAAATAAAGAACTTTTTCATTAAGTCTTCAGTCAGCATCAGCAGAAACCAAGGATCTCTTATTTCTGCTCATCCTCTCCTTGTCTCCTTGGTTAGCAGATTTGCATCCCAGTTGGAGTTAATATACTTGGTATTTCCTGCTACTAGACACCCATCAGCTGCAGAGAGTCCTCTACGAAACACTTCTGAGATAATTTCTTGAAAAAGATTTGTGTTCATGGAAACATTTCATCAACAACATTCAAATCTGATCTTTTCGCAGTTGCACTGCAGGGGAGAGGAAAATCAGGTATCGTGCAAGGGCCTGGATGATTTGGAGGGACGACCATAATGTATTAAAATTTTAATTTTCTTAGGCTATTTGTGAAACTTCCTTTGTTCTGTCTCTCCAGTTCTGTGGGTATTCTGCTGCATTTCTCCTTTATGGGCTGATTGGAAGCCTATTGGTGTCACTGGGGTTCTTCATCTCAGGGACCCTAGAACTCTAAGAACAAAGAAATGTACTGAGTAAAAGTCTACCCCCCAATTCTTCCATGGATGAACACAGAAGCCAATTACTGTTTCACTGTCCTGACATACAAAGTAGAAACTGATGTTTCTGCTTAACTGAGGTGACCAGTTAAAAAAACCAAAAAAAAACCCCAAAAGCAAAGAAAAATAAAAATCAACCCCAGTCCCCCTCCCAGACCCCATTGACCTAATTAGAATTGTCTGACAAGTAATATTTTCTTGTCTTTGTGTCAATCCAGAAGTTCTGTAGTGATAGCATCTTTACAGTGTTGGAAATACACTGTTTGTAGATTTCCCTCCCTCACAGCATTCCAGTAATTTCAGAAAAATATGGTTTTATTTTTCAGAGGCTGAAAAAAGAGGGCTTTTTTTACCTTGCAGACAAAACTAAATTATTTGGTTTCATTCTCATTCAGAAGTTTTATCAGATTTTTTTAATTTTTAACTCCCAGTGCCTGTACTGGAATATTGCAAGTCTGGAAATAGTGCTGCTCTAACGCCTAATATAGATAAAATATAAATATTTAACATATTTTATTAGATATGTTTCCTCATTACAAAAGAAAGAATAATTGGTGAGATTACTGATATTTAAAAAAATAGATACAAGTATTATTCTTAGTATGAAGGACCTCTTTTAATACAACGCCTTTCCAAATATGTGGTGCATGTTTTATGGTCTTTCAGTGCCTTCCAAGTTTTATTGCATGGGAATTTTAAAAACACTTATATAGTCATTAATCTTGAAGGTCCTTATACCAATTGTACTTTTGATTCTCAAAGCGGCTTCTCGGGGGAATTGGGAAGGATAGAGATCTTTAGAAGATCCCTCGAGGTACAGAAAAACTAAGAACAAAAAGTGGTATCTGCAGAACAAATAAGTCTCTCCACATTCCTTTGAACTTTAACTGAACTCTGAAACTTTTCAATATGCTTCTGATGCTTCTGGGAAGCTGCATACACCTGTTCTGCAGGATTCAAGTTATGTTTGTGGAGTTAGCAATCAAAGATAAAAATAAAGTGTGAGCAAACCGAAAGAGAGTGTAAGTCCTGAAGCAGTATTACAGGAAGAACTTTCATCCTTTAGGGAATAAGTATTCATGACCTAGGGGTAGAAATGTAGTCCTGGAAATATGATAAAAAGTTCCGTATGTGTACGTTTACAGCTGAGGAGGAGAGATGAGATTTGGCTCAAAGAAAAACTAGTCAACCTGTTGTACTCAGGGAACACTTAATGTGAGTCACTTATTGTTATTTTAAATATGCAGGCACCCACATCAGTGATAAGAATGGGCAAATCTCTGGAGAAAATTCTTGCTTTCCTGAGATGAAATTTGGAAGACTTTGGAGAATTTATGTGGAAAGACTGGCTGTCTTGGAGTCTTTCATGTTTTGGTTTAGTTCTGAAAAATAACGATTTCATTTACAATAGCTTCCATTTGGAAATTAGACCCATCAGTTTAAAATAGGTGTCACGGTTGCCTCAGGAGGGTTTACGTCTTGATATAATGTCAAGAAAGCATCCAAATTTTTGCCAGTTGATTTAAGAAAGCTGATTCAAAAGAGCTTTACATCTTCCACTTGGGAGCTGTTTTGAAGACTACAGCAATTCTGGTAATGCCTAGCAATTCTATATAATCTCTTTCAATAAATCTCCACAGTCCAAGAGGTTCAGGTCCCTTCTGATGGCACTGGGATGATAGCTGATTTTGGGTGATGCTTTCAAATCTTTTCTTTGGGTGATGTTGGGGGAGAATTGAGATTCTTGAGATTACGGTGTAAGAGTTTTATAGCAATATCAAAGGGAAACTGCAGTCTGAATTCTGGATTCAGGTTTTCTAATACACTTTGTTGTCATTGGGAGACTTTCTAAACATCTAAACTGTGTCCTCTATTCTCTGTGTGAGATCCAAACCTCTGTTTTCCTGGTAGTCTCTGGGCACAGATGCTCACACTGCACTAAAGAGCTGGTCCACAGTTACTCAGCTCTCCTTGTCAAGTCCTTCAGAGCGAGAGCTTTTCTATGCCATTCATAGTATATGTGTGGCAGTGAACAAAATCTTTCCACTAGCACTATCCATTAATGGTAATACTTGCAAGTCACATATGTTTGGCGGATGCTTCTTGGTGCTTTACTGTTTGGAATTCAGTTAAAAAATAAATAAATAGAAGCAAAGAAAAAATGCCTCTTGAAAAGCCTCCTCTAGTCTTATTCCTCAGTAAATAAATACAGATAGAATTTAGTGAGGAGAGCAGATACCAAGATTCATCCAGTTTAAAGGATATCTTTCAGATATTGCCTTCTTGCAGGAGCTGGTGCTTTAGGGAAAAGATTTGCTTTCCAAAGAAGAGAGCACATTTCAGTGTTTTTATCAAAAAGCAGTCTCTGGAAAAAAACTATTTTTAAGAAATTTAGAAAAAATGACCACTTCATGGCTTCTAAGTAGTTTCACAATGGAATCATTGTTCAAGCATCTGTCACTGTGTTCGTTACATGTCTTTACCACAGGTTGTTTTCCTTGCTTTTAATTTGTGTCCCAGATCCATATATTCAGGCTTTTATGTGCATCCAATATGTGGTCCTTTATAAGCCCTCTCTAATCTCTTTAAACTTTGTAATTTCAGCTTGTTTCTTGTTACAAGATCACAAGCACACAAATAAAAACTTAATGATTTATGCTGAACAAGGTTTGGAACCAGTGCACTGGTATATGTAGCCCTTTCTTCATTTTGTTTTCTCTGGAAGGAAAATAAAAAATCTCTTGCTTTTGGTGTTGAGAATGGTTCTGTAATGTTTGAGCAGAGCTAGATCGTTTCCCAAGTTTCTTAGTCCTTTACATTGGTGCAGACAGCTGAAGGGTGCAGCTGACTTCTGTAGTGAGCACATTGTGTTAACAAATTACATCCAACAAACCATAACAAAGTTCAGTCAGCCAAAGAAAAAGCTATCCCTGTAGAATCATTTTGAAAATTTCAAGTAGTTGTGATTTGTATAGCAGTCACGTAGTTCATGATTGACACATTTACAGGCAGCAACTTCTTCTTGGCAGTAAACCTCCAGATTAGGTACTGCAGTAAGGAGAAAGCATGTTCTCCCATCCTGCTATCTGCAGAACCTGTGGGACTCATAAATATGCACAAAGAAAGGGAAAGATGGTCTCTGTTAAAGGAACTGATTCTTTGAGATCTGATGGATATGGAGGTCGTGTCTAGTAGCTTCTGGGTGTTCTGATGAATTTTACTCATAGGAGAAAGGAATTTTGTGTACTGCAAGAATGCAAAAGACATTTTCACAACTTCAACTCATGCTGTTGCCCTCCCTCTCTCCCCCCCCCCCCCCATTTTTTTTTTCTTTCTCTCTTTTTACGTTTTCCCTTAATTCATCTATCCCATTAGACTGGGCCACATTAGACATTAAATTGCTTTTGTTTTGGTTGCTTTTCCAACATTGAGTATATATTATAGTGAAGAGGACAGCAAAGACTAAAACCTAGGTAACCTTTACTTTCCTGTATAGTTCAGAGGGGTCTCTAATTTCTCTGTGGAAATTATCAAGTGGAAAAGGATCTAAAGACAATTGTTGAGGTTTTGGAAGTCCTCAATATCATCTTTTTACCATGGTCACTTGTAGTAACTGAATTTGAACAATGCTTTCTAAAATTTGTGAGGTTATTCAGGTACAAGTAACTATCCATCTGAATGAGGATTTTAGCCCGTGATCTGGCAAACATATGGGCACTTAACTTATGCATTTACATTTGCAGAATGAGCCATGAAGCATAACGATTTAGAAATGAGGAAATCTGAAATGTTGATTCCAAATAACTCTATAATAAAATTTCCAGTGGTGGCAGGATTTCATCCCACACCTGTAATTAGGTACTGAACATGTTGTAGAGTAATGGCTATACAATTATATACTTGCTGAACTTGAAAGTCACTTAATTATTTTTTTCATTTGCTGTGAAGTTTGTCTTCCTTTTTTTTTTTTCTCCCTGGAAAACTCTTTCTCTCCCTATTGCGGGGCTTTCTATGCCATCTTGAGGGCTTTCTTCTTGCCTACATTTTGTGACTGGCCAGAGTAATTAGAAGCAAACACGTATCTGCAGTGTGACTTTTAAAACAAGCTGCAGCAGCACATTGGCATGAAATAAGGTCTTGATTTCTATCCTTCACCTAACTTTGTTTCTTCTTTTCCCTCTGCTAAGCTGGAGGTCAGCTTTTAGTGCTTAGCCTTAGTATTTGAAGGCTTATAATGGTACCTATGTTTATAATCCATGGACATTTGGTATAGCCTTATGAAATATGTGTGCTATTTCAGTCTGAGAAATATGTGCATGTGGTAACACATATATCATTATAAAGGTTAACAGAAATGGTGATCTGCAAGGAATAATCTTATGAAATTACAGATTCATAGATATTTAAAGCAGGTTTGAAGAGTTATTGGCAAACATGCAGAGCAGTTGTGTGTGTGTAAAAATAAATTAAATTCATAGGACAGCGGAGAAGCAAATCTGAGACACGGGGAAGGCAGAGTTTCAGGTGGCATTCATCCAGCCATATCTGCAAGAATGCAACGATGATGATTTATAATTACTGTGATGAAAATAACGATGATTCTGCTGCATTTTTACCATAGCCTCGGGAGTTTAAATAATTATTCGATGATCAGTTGATTCTACATATTCACAAATTTAGCTATTTATCATAATTGGTTTAGTCCCTTGGACTTAGTCCAGACTCTTATTTCATACTGTTGGTTGTAAAAGGGAAGTGGAAGGAAGCAGATTTCCTCTAGCTGCATATTCCAAATCAGCTCCAGATTCCAAATCTACACTAACAGAACCCTTATTATCAATTGCACTGGTTGTTTATTCTTCCAGGTTTATAAAAGCAACAAACAACAACAACAAAACAAACCCTCACACAGAAAATACCTACATTTCATCTTTGGAGATGCTTTCATTGGGTATCTAAAAATTAGCTTATTCGCACTTCAAAGTACCCCTTTTCTGCATTGTATCTGTATAAAATGCAGATGTATATATCTGTATCTGTACAAAATATCTGTATAAAATCTGCATCTGTATAAAAGCTGGATGTTCAGTGATAAATTAGACTGAATTTGGGGGATCCAGGTTTCATGTTTGGTTCCTTTCCCACCAAAGCCTTTCCCCCATGGTCCCCATCCCAAAATTGTCATTCAAGAAAAGCTCTTGCTGATATCACGGCGTGCAAAGCCCTTGTTAATTATAAAGCCATTTTATCCTAGACTGCGTTTTTGGTAGCTTCGTAGTTGCTGGAAAAAATTTTTTGCCAACTCCTCCACCCTTTCCAAAAAGACCCTACCAAAACTGAAAACACCATTGGTTTTGAGGTATGAAAAGAATGCTGGATACCAAAGGGTAACTGGTGGGTTTCCAGGTATATGGCCAAATTCTTGGATATTACTACACAATTGCACCTTAAGTTGTATACTGATTTTGCTGCCATTTTCTGTAACATTACAAAGTAGCTAGAACCCCTTTGCTGCCTTCTAGGGACCCTTATACATTCAGGCACAAAACTTAATGCAGCATCAAATGGTCCCAGAGGGTTTCTTTGGCTGGGCAGCGGCAGGCACAGCTATAAACCAAAGGTCACAATGCCACAGATGAAGGAGCAGTGCAGTCAATTCTAGATGTCTGGCAGCCCTAGACAGTGAGGCATGGCCTTTCTTTTATCATTTTGTCTTTAATCGCCCCATTAGACATGTTTCTTCATTATATGTTAATCATTACTTTCCTGGCCCAATTACACCTGATATCTTCCAAGCACATGTTTATTTAAAAGGGTTCACTGTAATTCAGATTTGGCAAATAGGCTGAAGTTTTCCAATGTTCTTTATAGCTGGCTAAAGGCTGAAATCCCAGTATTCATATTGCTCAAATCACATAGGTCTTTTGTCTCTATGTAGCCATATATTCTCGCTACCTTGGGCCATTCTTCTAGGTCTTGGTATGCCTTGGGCCTCCTTCAGGGATGAAAGCACACCTGATCAACACCAAATGCCTCATCTTCTGAGGTTCTGCCATGATAAGGTGAGTGGTTTTGGCTCAGAGCTACATTCAAGTTCCCTGTTGGTTTCTGATTTTCTAGTCCAGTGAGCCAGAATGAAATGTTTCTTTCACAAGTAGTAACAAACAACGGGAGAAATGATGGCTCCATGGTGAGACTTTTTTCAGATGAGATGCAGAGCTCAACCCAGGTCTTTAATTTCCAAAGGAGCACAGGTGTTTCACTCCCAAGGTACCTGTTTCTTATTACGTCACGTTCCTTTCTTCTGGCCGCTTCCATTTGTAACAACACCAAGGCCACTGCTAACATTGGAGAACACTGAATGTTTAGTAGGTCCACTTTCAGTAGGTCCAATGTTAAGCATCAAAAAAATATCTGACTGCATAGACTTGCAGGTCTGGCCATCCAGAGAAACAGAGTTGTAGGAAAGTCAAATGGTCAAAGAGTTTAGGAATCTCCTAGGTCAACCAGATGCTTTGCTGAGAGGTTTAGAATCACAGCTTTGAACTTCAAAGGCTTAAATCCGCTCAAGTCCTTTTGCAAGTCTTTAGTTGAATCTAGTTTTATAGTTACATAAATTTTTGGGCAGTGGTAGAAGACTCTGTTCCATCATGAAAGAATTGTAATGAAACAGCAGTAGACTTAGGCAGATCAATATCACTCTTCTGTGCAATTTTTAAAAACCAAAGTTGCAGCAAAAAAGCCAGTTGTTGCAGTGCTACTTAATTCATTTAGTAATAGAGTCCATTGATTGATATTGTCATAAAAAAAACCCCACTTCATCTGTGCCTCCTCAACACCCTATCATGTTATACATACAGGCTAAGATGAAAAAAATAGCTACAGCCCTTCTGAGCCTCGGACTAACAAGCCTTATTGATTGCACTTGTCATGAGTAATCTAAAGCTAAAAGATAGCAACCCACAGGATTTGTATATAACCATTGTGGGCCAGGTTTGAACCCAACATATTTTGTATGTGGGTAATGCCTGTAGAAGCTATGCTGATGCCTAGGCAACTGACATGTTGTACTGGAAACCAAGTACAAACAGAAGACTCACGTTCTGAGCAGTGATTGGCAAAATCAATCTTAATTAGGCTGCAGATATTCAAGGCCACTTCTAAACCTGAGCCTTTTCTTGATCTCCTTTAATTATGTATTCAGATCAAAGTGACATCCTGAGCTATTACCCTGCTTGTTAAACCCACTCAGTCACTTGTCGTCTGAGCAAACGCATCTACGTTTTACTAAGCGGCGTAAATGGTTTCCTCTGTCAGTCTCCTCACTGTGGGAGCTGCAGCTGTGTCCTTCGGTGTCTTGGTTTACAGAGCTCCTTGCAAAGCTTCAG
Organism: Tringa tobata; assembly: GCA_033628505.1. NCBI lineage: Eukaryota > Metazoa > Chordata > Aves > Charadriiformes > Scolopacidae > Tringa > Tringa tobata. The sequence goes on along the minus strand of JAHREE010000228.1, from coordinate 2,203,156 downwards.
AGTAACTTTGTACAAGCTGCTTTTGCATTCAGACCATCTTGAACTGTCCTTTGGCCTTTTCCCCCCACTGCTGGGTTCCAGAGGCACCTGCATTCTGGGTGGTAGATCACTGCATTTTAAAATAACGTATCGAGGAACAAAAAATGTTACTTTTGTTTGCTTCTTTGTTTTTATCTCAAATATGAGCAACTACTCCTTCCTTTGCACTTCCCAGGGAGAGGCAGAGAAGAGCATGTTAGGGGTGGGAGCTTAGTTGCTTGAGTTTACTAATTAGCAGGGCTGACATTCAAGAGTAAGAGAGGAGCAAAGGATGCTTAATCACTGTGCATTTCAGGGCTAATTCAGTGTTGTACACATGATCTTTTCTCTGAAAACCTGCTGCAGACTGATCTCTTGGGCCTCTGTGGCATGCTGAGGTGTGAGATGGTCAGTGACACTGAGCAAAACACCTCAGCTAGCGTAAAATCCCCTCAACTTGCTCGTGGGTGAAATAGCAGGTGGAACGGGAAGGTAACAAATCTGTTAAATCTATATTTCTTAAAAAAAAATAAAAATCAATATATTAGAGGGATGAGCATAATATTGTCAGGCAATGCATCATAATCCTGGCACTGCTCATTTGGCAAAAAGCTAAACTATATATGAAAATGGAAGCTAGAAACATTGCAAGTGTTAAAATAGGGGCACAGTGGAGATTATGCCATTGAAGCTGTTTGCTTCACATGGAGATCAGCACATTTGAGTGTTTATTTAGACCAATGAGTCATCTTCCCTGCTTATAGAGACAGTTTGGCAGAGCTCCTTTTGTAGAACCCCTTCCTCTTTCTTTCACCTTTCACTTCTCATTTCTATTTTTTATGCACTTCCATATAGTTTTGCTGCTTCTATTTTTCATTTTCCTTTGACTTTAGGATATAACTGAAAATTCTGGTCCACTACTGCTCTCAGAAAGAAAGCTGTAAGTAAAGCTTTTATTTTTTTTTTTCTTTTTTGGTCTGTTATACTGGACCTCGTGATTCATTCTGTGACTCCAAGAGTAATTTCTAGGGTTCATTAGTCCTTGTGAGCTGCAATTTTCTAGTAATGTTTGAGTCTACAAGACCTGCTACACAGTCAGCAAAACTTTAGAGAGCTCTTTGGAAGGACCTAAAGAATAACACTATTCATGTGCTCATATGCTGTAGTTTAGTCTGAATTTGCTTTCTTCAAGCTTTGGTAATTAATAGCTTTGGGTTTTGTTGCTCCAATATAATTTCTGACCCCTGGTGAATTCATCACTATTATGAACTAGTGTCAGTGTCGTCTAATTTTTAAGCTGCTCTGGTCATCTCATCATCACCTTTTGTACAGGGTGAGACATACCTTGAGTTTCCTTCGGGAAGGTCCTGACAAGTGTCCTGCCTAAAGTGTCAAAAGCAGAGCCAAAGAGGCAGGACTTGGAGGAAGGAAGGAGTTGTAGTCTGGACAATACAGTGTTGGCTGATGAGAATACAGGGCCACAAAGGATCCTATTGTGTGCATGGATGCTTGTAAGATCTTTCAAATTCTATTGTGTATTGGTATTAACTTTTAGTCTATTTCATTTATTTAATCAGAAAGAAAAGTTGGGGTTTTTTTTAATAGTTAATATGGTTGTTTAGTACTGTTTATGTTTTTGAGCTGCAAACATTGCAGATGAGTATTTTTCTCTTTTTTTTAAATTTTATTTAAAATTAAAGGGAGAAGAAAAAGGTTTGTTGAACTGATAAAATTGTAGGCCTACCTAATTGGTAGGATCCTAAGTTACGTGCTGCCTTTTAAATTCATTACTGTGTCGATTGAATATACCTTATCAATTTTCAATAGGTAGCCCTGCAGTGCTATTAGTAAATTAAGAATCCAGAATTACAAATAATTCCTTATTATTCACTTTAGAAAATAAACATTTCAAGCTTTACTGTCTTTTCGTATCTTTTATTTGTGATCCTTTATAGTTTTTTTTTTTAAGTCTTAACATGTCCTGGAGTTTCCTAAAGAGAGAGGCTTTTTAATTATTTTTTGTTTTGTTTTTGCTTTCTGGGCAAAATCATGACCTTCAACTTTCCTGTATCACAGTTGGCTAACCGCCAACTTTCAAATTAATATTCTTCTGTGTAAGTGATTACTGCAGCAAGGTTTGCTTGAATTTTAGCCCAGATTCATGTAGGTCTAGATTTATGATGCATTCTTGCCAGGTGTCCAAGAGAGATGTTTACTCTTCCTGAGGCTATCAGATACCCTCAGAAGTAACATGCACATTAGCTGTAATGTTTTTCTTAGTTTTCATAATCTGAGTGGCCTGGAAGCATTAAGAAACATGTAATGTTGCCTGGGATCAGGGCTGGGTCTGACCTTTTAGTACCCATGACAAAACAGAGGGCAAACAAATCCCTTCAGAAAGGAGTTAACGTTAATTCCACCCCACCTCCCCAAACCCGCCAAAGGTTACTACTCATCTGGGCTATTAAGATGCTAGTGTTTGCAGACTCAGAGAAAATGACTGGCTCTTGGGAGAACAGTTCTTTCACTCACCATTAGAAATTTGTTTCTAAGGTCTTTTCTATTCGCTTTCTCCAGATTACATTCATGTTTTGCAATGATAACTTGGTGGGGCACTGAATCTATGTTTGAGATAATTAGCTACTCTGCCTTTGATATGCACTTTGCTTTCACTTTTTACAGTGTACCATTATCTTTCCCAGAAGTATCGTGTTGTTTCCAGGCATGCTGACTTTCCATCTACACTGTAAGGAATTGTTTGCAGTAACTAATACTTTTGTTTTAAACAGATGTATAAGAGTTGTTATTACTGTAAGCTAGTACTTTGTTACCATTGCTACCCAGTAACAGATAGGCAAGAACTAGACTTGAAGACACTGGAGCATAAACAGAAAAAATACATATCTGAAGACTTATAGAAATCTAAAGTCAAATACAAGAACGCAACTCAATGTTTCTTGATGGAGTTACTTACCAGGTACTGCTCTGTGTCTAATCACAGTTTGGCTGGCTGGATGCACGAAGCCTAATTCTGTTTTCCCTTGGCTTTTTGTTCAGAAAGTGAAGGGAAATTCCCATCAGTGTTTTTAAAAATAGATTAGACCTTTATGATGAAAGAAACTGATGTATTTGATTCTTTTTTGAGAAGAACATGACCTAAGTATGACATTTCCCAAGGTTCTCCAGCCGCCTTAAATGCAGGACTTTGCAGAAAGTGTAAAGCACATCCACCCATACAGCCAGATCTTGTCTAGCCCCAATATCAGCATGAATCACGTCATCCTTCTCCCTGCCATTTTTCCTGGTCCGGGAAATCTGGGAACATTGGCCTGGAGGGGCACACGGTAATTTCTGAGAAGTTCCCCCTAGTGGGCACAGAAGGAGGGCCAGGACAGCAGGGCTGCCTCTGAGGCTCATTTGTTCTGCAGTTCAGACAGAGCTTCCGTATTTGCATCTCCAGTAGAGATTTCTGTAAAAAGAGTCTATTAGCAGTCGTGACTAGTAGCTTCAAATATGCCCTTTCCTTACTGCGGGCTGACAGGCGTGTGGCAAACTATAAAGCCATGCATAACATTTACAATGGTGAAATACACCACTGACATACTACAAGATTTTGATTTGCTCCAGGAACCAACTCTGTGACTCATCGGCATTTTATGTAAATAGGATGATTTGTTTTCTCCTACAGACAGTAAAAATAAGAATGCAGTTAATGTTCTTGCTAAAATATGTTAAAAAAAACGGGAATCCACAAATGTAGTTGTTTTTTTCACCTGAGCTGACAGAACAAGAAGATGGTGCAAGAAAATTGTCCCATGAATGCTGAGTTTTCTTCCTGTTACTACCTTAAATTAAAGCTACACTATAGTAGTATCCAAACGGTAATGGTAATCTTGTATTCCTGAGATACATGTGTAATTCAAACACATAAAAGTGCTGAGCAAAATCAGTGTCTTCTGTGGTATCAGAAGAAACAAAGTGTTCAGGTGGCCTTCCAAAGCACAGACTGGGCGTGCTTCTTTATTATATTTTTTCTTGTGGTAGCTACTCCTGAGAAATGTGCAACTTTGGTGTTTTCTCTCTGCCACAAAACTCTCCACTCAGCAGATATTTTTTTTTTTCATTATGAAGCATTTGGAAGTTTGCATTGCTTGACATAGGGATGGAAATTTAATATTCATATTTAATCAGCTTGGTGGTACATCCTTGGCCAGGACTGGGGCATCTTCTTTAGAGAAAGTATAGACTGGGATTTTCCCTGCTGAAATGACTGTGGGCAAATCTCTAGCATTGGCACCACATTGTATTAAGAGAGTTCTGCAGTTGGGTTATTATGATGGGCCTTCTCTGTTTTCAGCTCCTGTTTTCCATATCTCACTTTATCATGGCAATTCAGTTCCTTCACCCCATTCTCTGCCATATTGCAAATGCCCGTAAGAAAATCTCCTGAGAATGTGAAAGCGGTTAGATATTGTTAGATCAGCGAAACAGAGTGTCTCCTCCTGTATTACATGTGCAAAAAGCACCCTATAGATTTCAGTGTTTTTCCTATTCAGAAACAAAATTAACTGTACTCTTAATTTTGTTTTTAATGAGTGATATATTCACTCACCACAATAGGGAACACTCAGCTCTGCATATCGCAGACTCACGGATCTCTCAATAATTACATTCAGATACACAATTATGTACAAATATAAATAGCAAAGCTACAAAGTTAGGAAATAGCAGAACTAGTTGCCTGGGCAACATTAGCCTGGTTCCTTTAATTTGTATGCATTTTGATCTAGGACTTAAGGACCAGATTTCAACCCCTACCTGCATGAGGGATGCCTAGAGGGGAAAAAGTAGCTTCAAGTTTACTAACTCTCATATGAAATGTGAGATAACTATAATAAGGGGCTCTCACAGAACTCCTGTAATAACCTTTATCTTTACTGCGTAGATGGAAGGAAAGGTCAAGATCTATTCAACTAGTATCTTTGTGTGACAGACTTAGTGTTAGCTCCATGCTTTATATACATAATGTGTCCTCAGAGATTGCAAGGAAAGCAAACAGACCTCATCAATTTCTCTAATGATTCCTCTGAAAGATACTTTTTTTTTTTTTTTTTCCCTTGGTTTGTATTTTTAGCTCGCTTTAACAACACCTCTATTACCAGGCTGTCAGAGACCTCATACATAGAATTTATGTTGGCTTTCATAAAGAAAAATTAGATGCTATCTCAAGGACAGGCTCTACTTTTAATGTCATTAAAACTAAATGAGTTATTGTTGATATTCACTGAGGAACAGCAAATAGAATTAGATGGAGAAAAATCTTAGTCATAAGAAGAGGTAGTGGCTTAAACTGTCCACTGCAGAGAAGTGGTAATTTATAAGCATCGCTTTCTTTAATGTATATGTAACCTGTACTTTATGCTGTGGTGGTTGGCCCTATTAATCCTAGGGGAAGGATGGAGGTTATGGAGAAGAGGTGTGGATTTTAGTTATAATAATCTATTTTTCTGCAGTAGCTCTGAGAGCCTGGCTGGGCATGTCAGCCCCAGGCATCCTCAGCACCTCTGAATACAGCAGAGGAAAAGGCAGGGTGTTGGGATCCACTAGCTGCTGGTACCAGTTCCCTGCCAGAGTGTCTGGAGGAAAGAACAGGAAAGGGAAGATTTTAAGTACAGTAGTGAAAGGTGGTGTTCATCAGCACAAGACTAAGTGATACCTCTGTTTTGAGATCTGCATTCTTGTGTTTCTTAGGGTATAACTGGGTATGACTGAATGATTTTCAATTCTTAGTAAGAAAAACTTCAGTCTTTATTAGGATAAAGAAGCAGAGCTGGGGCAGGAGTATTTCGCACAGTAGAGGATTCCCACATCTGCACATTTTACATTTAAATTTATGCCCTTTGGTTTAAACTGTCTGGTTCTGTAAAAGAGGGAGGAAAGAAGCAAAGTGGGGTTGAAGATTTCCCTGTTTTCACAAGGCTTTCCCAGGCTCACAGGAAAAGCAGAGTGCTCTGTAGAGAAGAGAGAGTTTTATAAAAGTCTGGGAAATGGCTGTTTTCTGTGGTAATCCCACCTATCTATAGATCTGTGCTACAGATATCAGCAACTTTGTTTCTTGTGTAACTGAGAGCTCTTTAACTGTTACCTCAAAAGCTGGAGTGAAGCTGAATATAGAGATCCCACAGCATGTTCTAAGGGCTCAAAAGTGTCTGGGGAAAAAATGAGGCATTGAATTTCCTGGTAGGCAAGAAAGTGCTACATATTTCATTTTATGTCTGTGGTATAAAGACTAAGAAAGTCTTTAAAAAAAAAAAGATCAAAAGCAGATGCATTTATATATAACATGTTAATGTATAAAAGTTTTGTTGGGGCGTTATGGAGAGCTATTACAAATGAAGAAATGTTAAAAGAACATTATTAAGCTGTGAAGTTAGAAACTTGAAGGATAGAAAATGTCATTGCAAACTTAATTAGATCCCCTAATGTGTATGCAGTAGGAAGGGCTTTTTAATTACCTGATCACAAACTATTTTTTGCACAGCATCCTCCACTCACTTCAGCAGAGAAACTGGGTAGTCTTTAATTAATGAACAAGTATTCAGTATTTTGTTTTCTCCTCAATACGAGGCCTTAAGTTTTATTCACTGTATAATCTTCAAACCTAGCTCCAAAATCAGAATTATTTATTTCTTGATGGGAAATTCTGAAGTACACTTCACAAGAAAATTTGTTTCACAAATATTTGTTTATTTTCACACCATCCAAAAGGGATGATGGGTTATTATGATTTTTCAGACAGTGACTTGAATCACAAAGAAAAAAGCATGCATTAATTTGGAAGCTCAGTTTAAAGCAAATAAAACTGTGTTTCAGTACCTTATATGCATTTGAAGAAAAATTTCAGTTTACTTCAGTTGCATATACTACATGGTGAAGCAAATCAGATCACAGAATGTTAGACAGAGTCTTGGTTTCCCCCTCACTAGCTTAGGCTGAAAAAAAGACTTCGACCTGTTTAAAGAAAAAAAACAAGTGAGAGCAAGAACATGCCTTGTGCCACAGGGAGATGTTGCCTCCCTAGCCATGTCATTAAGACACTAAACTGCTATCTTTGAGATGGTAGAGAGCTGCATTTAAAATTGTTGCTGTGAATCAGAAAGACCGACCCTTGTGATAGTGAGAGGTAGCTACCAAAATAAACATACCTTCTCTATTCCCAGGAATGTATACTTGGTCTGCATTTAAAAATTACTGGATAGTATTCCTGGCAGCTGGGGCCTGAACCTTTGCTGATGAGGAGAGAGTCATGCTCGCTCCTTCTTCTTGGCATTCCTGTCTGCATTGTTTCCTTTCAATTGTACCCTTTCCACAAGGTGGCCTCACTCGAATAACTTATGGCACAGTACTATAAGTAGTTGCCCAAATGGCAGAAGTGACCTGTCATTGGGAACACTGAGTCAGTGTCTCTTATGTCCAGATGGATCTGTTATTAGCAGTGTTAGTGTTTAAACCAAGGGCATAGAGGCACCAGCACTAAATGAAGTGAGCCAGCTCTCTGTCCTTTAAGGCACAATTCAAAACAAGGCTCCAGATGGTCCTTCCATTTCCATTCAATGCCCATATTCCAGGTGTGAATAAGGATCAATAAGGATTTGAGCCTAAAATTCCCCAATTGTGTTTGAAGACTCTGAAATATCAGTTATTCTGACTTGTTCGCATACTAGACTGTAGAAACTCTTCCCATGAATTAACATTTTTTTATTCTATGTAAACAGTATTTTAGAACAAATCTTCTAATAGTCTTTTACCTATAGTTTGTCTGCATAAAACTGATATCTCATAATTGGTAGTTTGTCCTGTCTCTGAGGTGCATGTGGGATTAAAAATGTATTGTCCCAGGCCTTATGAATGAAACATATTTTTCTGACTTCCTCTCCCCTTGGTCATTCACTGCTCATGCCCCAAGTTCTGCAAGGATGAAGGTGTTAGACTTTAATGAGGAACAGAATCTAACAGTAGAGCTTTTTAGAAATAATAAATGACCATGTAATAGATAAGAGGGGAGGAGTCCACGTTAGTTTCTATAGCACTGAATGCCAACATTTCATAGTTTTTTAAGTATCTGCTTGGCAGCCTTAAGATTTTTTGACAAAGGATGGTGGATGGGTGGGTGTGCATGTGTTGGTCTTCAAGCGTGTAGATATCTGTATGTCCATGCTCTAAAAAAAAAAAAAAAAAAAAAAAAAGGAAAAAAAGAAGAGGTGGAAAAAACAAGCCCTATTTTGTATTGTCATTGAGTCTTGTGTGGCTCAAAAGTGGGGAACTATATCTGCTGCTTTTAAACACCTACAACAAGCATGAATACCTTGTTTTTCCTTGTCTGACCATTGGTAAAACATCCTGAAAGACTGGATCAGATGTTTTTCAGAAAGATTTCACAAACAAGATGATACTTTTGAAATGAGAATGGCCACAGTAAAATGACATTGTTTCTTCTGGTCAAATCTATGAAATCTGCAATCTTTTGAATTGGATAAACCATTTACAAGCATATGTAATTTGAACGAGCATGTTTATTTTACTTAGCCCTACTGAAAAATAGTTGACGTTACCTAAATTTTAAGTAAACAGTCTGTACCTTTTAGGTGATATACTGGAGTCTGAGCCTATTCATTTAATTCTTTGAAGTCTTCATGTGACAGGAAATAACATAGCTTTGCTGTAGCATCACGAGACCATCAATGCTTATTCATTTCGTTTGTTGGTGAGAGGCTTACCCTTAAATATCCCCCATATAAAGATTGTGCAACATCCAAGAAGGTTATAAAAGTAGAGATTTTTCTTTATTAATTTCTTTTTTCCTTCGGCGGGGGGGTGAGGGGACAGATATTAAAATTCATCCAGTCCATTAATTTCCTTTAGCAAGCTGTTTATATTCTTAAAGCTGAGTATTGTCACAACTTCTCTATGTGTTATTTCCTCCACTCTTTAGCCATTCCAGTTTCTCTATACTTTGGAAACAATTTGCGCATTTAATTTTGGAAAATTACTTCAATTTTTAACATTTTTCAGTGACCTCAAGTTTCTGGACACCTACAATTAGTAGCAATTGCTTGGTGGTCTGTGGATAATGGTTTTCTAGTGAGAGAGAGACAAAATATGTTTTTACATTACTGTTACTTTATAATATTTTTATGGAAGTGTATAAAGACTTCTCAGCTAAGATCAGAGCTGTGTGCCGCCATGTACCACAAACATCCATCAAGTGAGATGATTTCTTCTTAAGAGAAGTTGTAAGTAGGTGAAAAAGACTGACAAGGTATTATTACTTCTATTTGACAGATGCAGAGCCAGGACTCAGGGACTGTCTGGACTAAGTGACAAAAAAAGTAGTGTGTGACTCTCTGGGTCCTGGTGTGCTGCATTGTTCAATCCAGGGACCTGAATCTGGAGGATGATAGAAGTTTCTTATGGTTTATGCAGTTAAATTTCTTTGTCATGGAAAGCAGGATGCAGAAGCAGAGGAAAGATGGGTACACAGCCAGTATAACATTTTGAGACAAGGCCAAGGTATCCACATGGACCAAGGAGCTTGGTAAGTGCACTTCAGATGTCAGCAGAGAGACTGTGCACAGCCTATGAGCGCCCATGTGTGTTAAACTACAGACTGGTGAACTTTCTTCCTAGTATTTAACCTGCTAAATACCTGTAATGGCTAGTTCTGAAATTTTTCGGTCTGGTTGTATATTGCACCTGTGGTGGGTTGACCCTGGCTGAATGTCAGGTGCCCATCAAAGCTGCTCCATCACTCCCCCTCCGCAGCTGAACAGAGAAGAGAAAATAGAATGAAAGGCTTATGGGTTGAGATAAGGACAGGGAGAGATCATTCACGAATTGCTGTCACAGGCAAAACAGACTCAACTTGGAGAAATTAGTTTAATTTATTACCAAACTCAGAGTAGCATAATGAGAAAATAAAAACTAAATCTTAAAACACCTTCAGAGAATCACAGAATCACCTAGGGTGGAAGGGACCTTTAAGATCATCTAGTCCGACCATTAAAAAAACAAAAACAAAAACAAAACAAAAAAAAAACCACCCCAAAACCAATCAAACCCCAAACAAAACACACAGCAACAATAAGCCATATTCCCGAGCAGCATGTCAATTCGTCTTTTGAATATCTCCAGGGATGGTGCCTCAACCACTTCCCTGGGCAGGAATGCTGAAGTAGCCCTCCCATGCGACCCAAGATGAGCAAGAGTTGAGTGATTATAGTGTCGGAATGAGAAGTAGTTCAATGGCATATAAGGGATATAATTTCTGTGCATACCTCAGGAGTTGTACAACACAGACTGGGCTGTTAGTGGAGATCACTTGTGAGAGGAAATATGATTTCCTGACTAACTGTAATAATATTAAATCTGATTCATGTTTTTGTATTCATTGCTGAGCATTATGCAGACTTGGCAAGTCATTAAGGACAAAACAAAGTTACTTTAAGATACGCTGAGCACTGAAACACAAGAAATTGAGACTCAAGCTTTAAAAGTGTAGATGCCAGGGTCATAAGAAAGAAGTTTGTGGGAAAGGTGAAATGAGCACACTGATGTCTTAGAATTTTTGGTGCCAGGTTGTAGCCAGAGAGAGTCTTTCTACTTGAGCTGCTGTTCAGCGTAAAATGTCATATTACTGCAGTAAATTAGATATATTTTCTTGTACGCTATTTCAAGGGACAATAGAGGATAAAGCAATTGTGGAAAAACTCACGCTAGCTTTCTGCCTTTCTGCATGCTAGGGAGTTTAAGTTGTCCTATTTTTTTTTTTTAAAATGTTTGCTGTCCACCTCCTCTGCCTACCTGGGTGCATTTTAATACGCCTATTAACCATTAAAGCCAATTTCAGCAGCATTGCTGCTTTGCTAAAAATAGACTCCAAGACCATCTTCATTATCTGCAGTGTGAATTGTTTGTTTTAACATGAAGCTACTCTGCTCCAGTACTGTCTCTTAAATTGCATGTTACTGTAACAACCACATCCACCCAAAACATAATGATTGTGGCTGAAGAAATGCAGTTCTGAATCATGAAGTGGAAGGCACAAGAGTTTAGGTGTGAGTAAAACCGGCTTTCATTTTGCATATACCCACAGACAAACACCATTGAGAACTGTGATTGCAACATGCTGTGTCTTCTGTTCATAGCAATGCCAAGTCAAACTTCAAGTGTGGATTAAAATATGTCCTAGTGAAACGAACAGGATTTTAGTGATGAAACAATGTATTCCTGAGAATCATTTTCATGATACTCTTTAATCATGTTTTCAGAAGGTGATATTGTATGTATATCCAGCAGTTGTATATATTCAGTACTTGTATTGTGGCTCTATGAGTGTTGTCATCCAGAGTAGCATAAACATCAAGAGGTGAGCTGGCTTTCTGCATTCATAGCAGCGTGTCAGCCACTGCTTGTTGCTGAATAGAGTCTCTTCTTTTTCTCATCCCACCTTGCCTTGCAAATCCAAGTTGGTTGCCTCCTGCAGCGAACAGGCTGAAGGCCAAGGACTGGCAGAGCCTTCATAAGGGGCTGGTGGAGACCATCGAGTCAGCGTGATTGAGACAAGTCAGTGGTATAGTAGATGCATAAACAACCTCACCAGTGGTAGTTGCAAGCACCTGTGAAATGGCTTTCATAATTCCGACATATGGTAAGACCAGAGTAGGACATCAGTGGAAAGCCTGATGGGCAGAATTTTCAGTGACCTAAAATAACATTGCACATAGTCAGTAGGGCAGACTTTTACTTCTCAATACAGGTTTTTGAGGAGTATAGGGTAGGTATTATTCTCACAGCTAGGAATTTTTGAACTTTGATGCCAACTACACACTGCTGCCACCATCACACACCACCATCCCAAAAAGAAAAAAAAAAAGAAAAAGCTGAAACTTTTGAAACTTCCTTGTATTCTTCTTTTGAAAATCAGTTCAGTACCTTGATTTGTTTAGTCTGGGTCATGTGTCAGGCCTTCTTAGATCCATATCGCTCCAAGCAAGCATTCAGAAGGTTATTTATGAGACTGAGATCAGGGGCAAGCTGCAGACCTTTTACAATAATACACTGTCATTCCTATCTAGGAGAATATAGTACAGTTTGTCATACAAGAATTGGCTGTCCCTCTAGGAGCTCTTGAAATAGATAAGTGAGTCCTATTCTCCTTACCTATCTAGGCAACTCAGCAAACTGTAGAAAGGAATTAAAAGGTAGTTACAGTAGCCTAAAAAGGACAATAAACTCATAGTTCCTAGTTGACATTAATTATGTTCTTATGAGTTGATGGGGGGCAGTTACTGACAGTAGCACATTTAAGAAACAAGATATTGTCGCTGTGATATCTTTCACAGGAAGTAGTTATAATAGCCACTGACTGAGGCTTTGTATTAAGGTTCAGGAAATGTATAGTTTTTTCTTCTTAAAATCAAAGAATATCAATTCTAGTTCCTGATACTGTTACTTGAAATCCTGAGGTGTTAGTGAGTCTCTAAGCTACATAGAGACAAACGATGTCTCTACTTTGTATATTAAGATGTTTTTTAATATTTGCCTTCTGGTTTCAGTGGAGTTGCAAAACTCTACAATTATTTGCAAGTACCCTCCTCAGTACCTTCAGCAGAAAGAGGTTGTCTGCCATCCTTCTAGAAGCACTTGTTGCTAGCAATGCATGAATTGGTAGGCAAGTGTAAATAGCAAATACAGGACTCAAGGAGAAGCGGAGATTAAGGAAGATTAGTTTTTTCCCCTAAGCTTTCCTCTTGTTGGAACCCTGTGTTCAAATTTTAAGTGAACTAAAACTTACTGGCATCTGCACTGATATGCTGACATAAAGAGATGCTACCTGTTAGATTTCAGTAGGATTGGGATTTGAGGCAAACTGCAGGTCCTTACTGCACTGCCCAAACCTTCCTGCTTTAGGAGGTGAGAAACCCAATTAGAGATATTATGTAGACTTTCTCAGCTTCCAAAATGTTCTTTTTTGAATTTTGTTCCTCTTAAGAAGATGTTTAAAAATATTCTCTGGTTTTGATTTGTATTTAACAAGAAGGTTGTGATTTGAGATAAAGTATTGATTTTTACATCCTGCCACAGGCTCCTGACCTCACCCTGGGCAAGTTTCTCTGTGGTTCAGTGACCCATTATAACAACAGGGATGAAAATTGTCTGCAGTCAAGCTTTTGTCTTGTTGGTGTGGACTGGGACCATTTTGTAAAGGATGTACTTTTAAATTCCTGCCAGAATGTAACCTAATTTCTGGTTCGGTGTTTCTGTATTCTAGTGAAATACTTATCACTGTGTTTTCATATCATCTGGGACATATGGTTGAATAGCTATAAATTTTGTATTCTTTTTCCAACATCAGTGTTTCCTTATTTTATTTTTTTCTTGTTTAATTTGTTTCCTTCATCCAGTATTTAAAACTAAAAAGCACAAGCAAACACACAAAAAAAGAACTTGAAAGGCTAAAACTCAAATGAAAAAAACAGTCCCTTTTATATAATTCAATTAAACATATTCTTCCCATGATGCATTGAGGAAATATATTATTACAGACACAAATCACTTTGTAGTGTTGTAATATTAACTGCTTCTGAGACTGGATGATTTTTCTGCCAGATTAGAAGGAAGGAGCAATAGGATGTCAAGTCAATTAACCTAATTGTTATGAGTCTTTCAACACTAGGACTTACGTGAGTTCCCAGAAAATGGATGCAAAGATGTGTGTGTTTGCACATACTGCTACAGGCCACATTCCTGGGTAGGGGTCTGCCCCAAACAGCCTGGAATTTGAGGACTGAAAATGTTACATCATTGTACTAAGGAGACATGTGGTGCCCTACGGTGCAGAGGGCTGGTTTTGGTAGTGTGAAGTGGTCAGAGAGGTGCAAACATTCAAGCACGTTTCAGTAGCAAATAGAGATTTTACTAAGGTGACATTGCCAGAGTAGAGAAAACCCTTCAGGAATTATTTGAAAGTTGTTTTGCTTTGCTGATTCAAATATCTGGAGATTTCATTAAAACATCCTTGTAAAATCATCACAGTAGGAATAAAGAAATGGTGGGTGAAGGATTAGGTGATTCAAAGCAGCCAATCCGTTGGGCTCGGGCGGGAGAAAGAGACGAGTATCGCCAGCACTGCAATTGGCCCTTAGGAGTTGAAGCACAGAAATGTGTCTAGTGATGTCTTGCTCAAGATCAGAAATGGTGTATCACGCTTTGAGAAATTAGTGATGGGAAGAATCCAATTTTTTATTGCATATCCCTTTATTCTGAAGACTTCTCTTCCCCAGTATTCTCTCCTAGAGATTCATGCCAGTTGTTTAAAACGTCTTTAAAACTTTAGGATTTCTAGATCTTTGGAGAGAATTTAAAATGCCCTGGAGATCTCACAGGTGATAACTGTGTACGCATCTGTCTGAGTATTAAAAATAGACTATTTTTATTTAATTGGATGGTGGAGAGCTAGATTTCTCACATCGCTCCGATGGCAGATTCAGGATTTTATGTATGTCAAAACAAAGCCATCTGCGTTTGTTTATATCGCTGTTAGCCTTTTGCAGGAGTCCAAGTGCCTATTTGAAAACCAGCACAGCATCAACCTAACAAGTAAACAGTAAGTCATGCTATAGTTCCTTCCAGCTTCTTGGGCCGACGTGGAGAATTGTTTGCTTACATAAGTGCTGGATGAATGTGTGTTAGTCAAACAAAGTTGTGAAAACGAAGACAATGTAATAAAAAAACCTCGGAGAACATATGAATTAAAAGACTGAGACAGTTTTAAACATTCTCATAAACATTCTCTCTTTTTTCTTTGACCCTTTCACCTCTCAATCCCTTTGGATTATATGGTCGTAAAATTTATTTTTGCATTTACAAATGCAAGATTTATCCAAAACAAGATTGCGGTTTTTTACTCGTTTTACTTCTGATTTTAAAAAAACAAAACCCAAAGCCAAACATTGCTGCTTGAAATAACAGAAATCTGGTTTAATTGATTGAAGGTAATTAACAAGATTGATTGCTCATCCCACCCTCCAATCCAGTTTAGAATTGTAGATTGTATGAGTGATAAATTTGGATGGTTTGCAAAGTTCCTGGTGGATCTTTGATTTGAGATTCGGGTTTTGTAAAGAACCAGGGAGTGGAGTGCTGAAACAAAGCTAACAGATGGTGCTGTTTCTCCTTTAAAGGGACCTCCAACTCAGCTGGCAAAACCTGCTATTTTTCTGTTTGTCTAGGAGACTAGTAATCTCTTCTTTTTATGGTAGTTTGTGAAGTTTAACAAAACTCCCAAAGTTTCATAGTTTAACAAAGCTCGCAGAACTCGTACATGAGAAACTAATACTTATGGATTAATGGGATCTCTAGGGCACAGATCAGGTTAGTCTCCAACAACCAAAGGAGTTAGTAACATTTGGTAGTTGATGGGACCCAAAGTCCTTCCAGCTCAATTCTTGTTTTGATATGGCAGAGCTCATGGGTAGGTTTCCTCAGCTCTATGCTCTCATTTGCTTTGTCTAGATTGGGGCATGTATTAGTTCACGCGTTGTCCTAAGTACCAGGCTTGAAACTTGCCATTTGCCACATCTGAAGATGCTTGAAGAAGTTTTTACTCAGAATGATCTGATCGTGCTTTGGGTGCTTGTGATAAGGAAGTGATACCTTGTGATGTTTGACCCAATTGTGGTGAAAACTAATGCCAAGGATGGCCTTAGAAATAAATCATGCCTTTTCTACATACCTTTATGGTACCAAAAAATGAAAGAAGGGTTCATCTGTTTAAAATATTCAGTTCCATTTTTTTTTAGTAGATAACAGTAGCTCTCATTAAGGTTAAGAGTGCATCCTGGTCCTCCTGATTTCTATCAGCTGCTTCCCAAAGGGCGAGGAAAGGCCGGTAGCTGCTGGGCCTGGAGACCTGGGTGTTTCCCACCATGCCCATCTCCATCTGCTTGGATTTGGAACTGGAAATACCATTAGACAGTGAACTTTGGAGAAAGTCAGCACTGAACAGCAAATCCCCAAGAGTTGCCAAGCATGGTACTTTCCAATGGCTGAGATAAAGCCCTTTGGCTTGGAGACACCTAAACCTGATACACTCATGAGTGTGATACAGTTTGTAAGGATGGTCAGCTAGGAAGGAGTGGAATGGAAACCAGTGGGCTTGTGGTGCAAAATCTGTATTTGATTTTCCAATCCCAGATTCTGACTAGATGGATCAATTATGGTCAACTTATGGATAAATTTTCCTTTTGAAAAATGGACGATGTTAGTACCATTTTTTTTTTTGTTCAAAGGAAAAGAACATTTTTGGTGATTTTTTTCAAAGACAAACTTTGAAAAAAACTTTTTTCAAACTTCTCCTGTTCAGTATAGTTGTTGGGAAAAAAGAAAATAAATAAATAGTCCAGAAATAAATTTAGTTAATTTGTTGATGGTTTTTTTGATGCGCAATTTCCTATGAAATGTCACCAGCTCTAAATAAGAATTTTTCTGAATCTTTTTCACTGGGGAAAAAGAGTAGAAATTTTGCAACCTTTTAGTCAGTAAATGCTCTGAGACACTGAATAATTATGAATTTCAATATACCTGTCTTTATCTAAGAGCTTACAAGTTTTATTAGTTTTGCATTTTCTGTGGTCTTTTTTTTTCTTCAGAGGGTTGGTGAAGTGATTAGCAAAATTTAGCAGAAGATTTGACATTTCACATAGACAGACCTAAAAATTGGACTAGAAAAGACATGTCCAGGAATCCCCAGCAAAATGAAAGCTGCTGGGTCCACAAGTTCTCTGAAAATGCTATTAGTTTTTTAGCTTTTTTTGTGCTAGTAAACATGAATAATACTCCCCCAATCTTCTGCTATGTCTGTCATTCATTATTTTGTAGCTGTGTATTGTATTCCATTTCTAACATCCTTTTTTTGAAGCTAAAAAATGTCAATCTGCTTAATCTTTTCAGACTCTGAAGATGTTTTATACCATTTGCCTACCTTCTTTTTCTATAATTTTTCCAATTCAATCATATCTCTGTCAGATGGGCAAAACTTCACAGTTTTCAAGTTGTGGTCACTTTGCTGTTTATATATAAAATATATTATTGATGCTTTCTAGTTGCTTGTTCTTCTCTTTTTCTAGTAATTCCAAATATCCTCTTTGAGGTTTTGGCCATATGTGAGTTCAGAACTGATGCTTGCATCCAATGATTTACAAGACTTAAAGATTCCTGAATGGCAGTAGCAGATTTCCAACCTATTTTAAGAGGTAGTGGAGCGGGGTGTGTGGTGAGGATGATTTAGTTTGTGTGCTGTGGTACTTTGCATATGCTGACACTATTCATTTTCCAGTTTAATGCCTAATCATTCAGTAACATCAGATCTTTGTGCAGCTTTTCACAGTCAATCAGTATTTTTACAACCCACAAAATTTCATGTTACCATGAAGTTGTGTCAGTTTTCTATATCCTGTGTCTTCTTTGGTATGGCATTTACGAAGTTAAGAAATAGCATAGATCAGACTAGGTCTCCCTGGTGTCCACTGATAATTTTCTTCTAAACCTGTATTTCCTTTCTTTGTTATTTTCTCTAATAAATTACTAACCCATAATGGCACATTGCCTTTTCTGATGTATCAGCTTGGGTTTTTTGCGTTTTGTCTTGCAGTGTTTATCAACAAAAACTTGATGAAAGTGCAATTGCATAGTATCAATTGTACCGTCACTATCAATACATAAACTGATTCCTTTGAAGACTTTTAATAAATTTGTGAGATCTATATTCCATCCAAAAAAAAACCCCAAGACATCTTTTAGTCATGATATAATGATCTGCTTGTTTACTTATTCTCATTTATGGATTTATTTGCATGTGGGTACCCAGTCCTGTCTTAAAGCCCTTTAAAACGTGCTTCTGCATTTGCCACCTTCCATCTCTCCGGTAATGAAGTAAATTTCCTTGATAAGATAGACATCACAGCTAATAGGTGAGCAATTTTATATTGAATTTCCTTGTGGAAGAAAATTAACAGAGCTTAGTGGATTTCTTTCGTTTATTTTGTATGTTAATTCAGCACTTCAATTTAAAATGCTTTTTCTGATCTGTTTTCCCAAAAGAAAGACCTTACAGTTGAAAATATCCTAAGCTGTATCCTACTTGGCTCAGATGCAAAGATTTCATTTAACATCTTATCTATGGCCTTATTCTTCAAGGCTGTCTTGCAGACTTTTTCTCAGGTTTTCTTCCTATCACATGTTTAAAAAGGTATTCATTGCTATTTTTCATGCGTTATATCAATTGACTTAATATTTTTTTAAATTTCTGCATTATTCTGGTATTCTGTATTTGCAAAGCTGATCCTGACTTCCATTTTCATCATTTAAATGTGACTCCTTCTTTAGAAGGAAGTCTTCCTACTTCAAATAGAATCTTTTAGTCTCTTGTTTTACCAGATTGTTTTTATTCCCTTCCTTTTAAAGAAATTTGTTTTCAGAATGAATGGCAAGTATTTATTCTGATTGTCTAATGTGATGACCTCTATGGTGCTTAAAATAATTTCTCCTGCTTTTACTTTTAATTGCTAACTATCAAGTCCTAATTTTTATGTATTTTCTCTTTTAAAAATTAAGCTCTGCTTTAGAGAAATATTCTTTTTCTTTGTGTGTGTTTGTGTATAGCTCTGCTTTTGAGTGTGTTGAATTTCAGTGTTGTATGGCTGGTGTTGCAGAGTATCTCCTCATAGCAGTGTTTTCATCCTGAGTGCTGCTTAAGTCTAACACAATCATTGTGTCTCTGTGTTGGGCATCTTGCCTACCAACTCCAGCACTTGTGAATTTCTATTTTCTAAAATTTGGAGTTTAAATGACTATAGCAGATACCCTCCCATTCAAAGGTGACAGAGGTCTGGTTTCTCTAGTCGTGGATCTTTTTTCACAGCTTTATCTACCATTATGTGAAACGATAACGTCACCTGATCATGTTCTTGATAACCCAGATCTAACACTCGATGTGGAGAATTTCAATCCATATAGTATTTGGACGATCAATAGTAGCTCATTGTCCCTGTTGGGTTCTAAACTTTTTTAAAATCTAGCACCTTTCTTTTACCAGTGTTTCCCACACCATCCTTAAGTCATTTGTACCCTGCAGCTGCACTGCCTCCTCCAAGTGTCTGCTTTCCACTAACATGTCTGCTAGGATTATTTTCAAATGCACAAGGCATTGTCCCAGGTTAGTTAGACTTCCAGAACTAGCACATATATATTTGACTTAAACCCAGAGACCTGTATTGACATGATCTGCTTCAATGGGACTTGAGACCATGTTTTACTAGTTAAATGTATGCATCTTTTCCATTTCTGTCCTATTCTGTAATCAAGAATAAGGAATTTGGCTCAATTCATTCCTCAATAAATAATATGAACAGCAGCAGAGAGGGAAATTGAACTCTATGAGAATGCTAATCTAAGACTCTCCAAGGATACCATTTAATAAAAGATCTGGGAACCTGCAGAATCACTGCATATTCTTTTAGTCATAGTGTGTTGATTTAGTGATGTTTTAAATAACTGTTTTCTTAACGCTGTGTTTTCTCAGCATGGGTACCGATTCAGGTGTCCGTTAATACTATGCTGCAGAAACCTGATGAGTTCAAATGTGCACGAGACTATAGCATAGATGCAGATGCAGTTAAGGACATAACAGTGTCCTTCTTCATTAGAAGATAAATTTTCATATTTGCACAGTCCTCCTCTGGCAGAAAATGAGCTCATCTTTGCTGAGGACTGAAGAGTGAACACACATCCTAGCACAGCTTATTATGCAGGCTTCACAGTATGCAGAAGTTTTGAAAGGAAATCCTGTAATAGGTTAATTTTCCTCTCTGTGGGTTGCATTGTCTAAACCACTTCTTTCTTCTCTTCTTGGTTACTTTTGAAGATGTAGCTACTCATACTGCTTTTGGGGAAAAAAAAAATAATCTTAAACACAATGTCTTCCTCTTAATATTTTTCACAAGATACTTGGTGTTTCTATTATTGTTTTAAAGGAAAGCTCTTTCATGGATCCAACTCATGGGTCCTTTTTTACCTATGATCAGGAGATTAAAATAATAAAAGGGCCCTGTGTGCTAGATTTCACACCTCAGGAGAAGGCCTTGTTAAGCAGCTAATGTTTTTTTTTAATTATTTTTAAAATTTGTTTATTTATTCCTTCCCCCCTCTGCCTGGCTATGGTTTAGGGAAAAAATACGTAATTCTCCTTTTCCCTTCACTTAAACCATTTTCCTTCACAAAAATCATAATGCTCGTTCAATTTCTTTAAAAGTATCCATTAAGGTAAATCTTGGGCTGCAGGTCCATACAGAAATAAACTATTTTTTCTTCCCTGCCCATGGCAGGGGGGTTTGAACTAGATGATCTTTAAGGTCCCTTCCAACTCTATTCTATGATTCTATGATTTTTCTTAATATTCTTACATCTCTCAAACGGTGTGTGAGGCTCCTGAGCCTATTTTCACGTAGTGCAAGGCTTAAGCATGGTCACTGCATTGCTAAACATAATGTTCTTATTTTGAAATATGCTTTTTTACAAGTCCTGAAATTTCTAACTCACTGAGCAGTTCCCATCTTCTTTTCATTTCCAAAATTAAAGTTATGGAGTACTTTTTATTTATGGCCAGCTGTGATCTTGGACCAGCTGAATGTCTCAAGATGTGTTTTAATGTCCTACCATAACAACAATTACAGGACTTCTGTGTACGCAGGCAAAATTTACAATCCAGAGTCAGAATACCAGGCTACCTCCTTCTGAGATAACTAGGAGAATGTTACTTTTTTCATGCTGTAGTTTAGAGAACATCATGATCTTCAGAGCCTACTGCTGAGGATTTTTTGGTGTGGTTGGTGTAATAAAATGTGTGGTTGAAACTTAATGGGCAGACACACATTTGGAAGACATTGTACATATGACCACAGAGATGATGTAAAATCTCATCTTACTCTATTTCAGGAGGAAGAGAAGTGGTTTCAGTTTTGCTTTTCGGTCCTGGACATTAATGTGGTTCAGTGACAAACTCCAGTGTGAAAGTGGAAAGACAAGACGTAAATGTAGGATGCTGCAAATATTATAATTATGCTTTTGTAGGAAGAAGCTATGCCAATTAGATTTAACCCTCCTATGGTAAGAGAGACACCTACATAACTCACTAGGCCAAGACTATGGCCGATGTACATGAGCATGGATTCACTGCTCTGAAGGGTGTGGTAATGATTTATGCCAATACAGGGTGTAACTCATGGTGTATTGACACAAAAGAATTTGCAGTTTAGCAGGGAATGGTTAAAAAAATCTAGAGAAATACATGGGCAAAGAGGTGTGTTTTTTTCAAATTTGCAATTACACGGTGGCTTTGTAAACAGAGCATAACAATCATTAAATGCAATCACTATGGTTAGTATTATTTGTAACTTCATCTTTATGTACTTTCTGATGATGGCATTCCTGAGAGAAGATCCTGCGTAAGATAAACAGTACAGTGAGATCAGTCCACAGTGCCCTTTTGAGATGTTATTTGTTGTTATCTTGGCTAGGATGTGAACTTTCTCCTATTCAACAGAGAAAAATCCAGAAGGTGATGTATAGGAAAAAATGTGTGTGTATGCGTGTGTATTTCAGTGTATTATAAAACACTGGAGAAAATCAAGCCCACCTGTTTATCCTCTTCCACAGAATATTATGTTACTGATCCAAATGAAAATGCCAGCAAACTTCAGAACAGGGAAATAATGTAAGATAATGAAGCACAATATTCATCTAAGGTCACTGTTGCATGGAATAACTAACACCTCTCTGGTGTCATCTTGCTGGCTCCGTCTGGCAAATTATAACCAGAGAGATACCAAGTGTACAGCACTAGCTATTTAAACACACTTTGATGAAGCTAAATACAGGGAAGGTTCCCTGAGTTTGCCAACATTGCCAGACATAAACACATTCTCTGCATTGTTAATCCCACTAATTTAATGTAAAGCATGAAGGTCTCCATGAGATTTATGCAGAAGAACAGCTGAAATCTATGATTAATGTTGGCAGTGGAAAGAGCAGTTTCAGTCTGTTGGCTAAGGTTAATCTAGTCAAGGTACTGGGGAAATATTTATCCTTTGCTGTGATATAGCTTAAAATACTATCTATATGTAGGATTGCCTTTAAGATGAAGTGCAGGAGGCTGAGTAGAAACAGGAATTAGCTGCCGACTTTTAGCTTAGACTTGTAATTTACGGGTTTAATTTTGCTGCTTCTTGCTTCCTTTATTATTAATTTATGTAGCAGTGATAATAATAACAGCGATAACAACTTCACCTCCAAGTGCTTCAAAGACAGAGCTGATTTTAAAAACTAAAGATGGGGATCAGCTCTCCATCACTGAAATGCAACTATATGTGAGATGCAACATCACATTTCTATGCACACAGTGTCTCCGTAGGACAGGGAAATTGCACTTGGTCCATTGCTGGGAAGAAGGGCAGCCTCACCAACTACAGATTGGATAAAACACTTGGGCTACATCTGTATGAGTACGTAGAAGAGCACAGGGACCGTTTTCTAGTCCTGAGGTCGATTGATATAGCTCACGTATTATCCATTTGGTAAATTCTCTTTTCTTCAAAAGAGATCACTGTACCAAATCTGCCTATTGGGAATGGTCTCCAGTGGATATGACATCTCAGACTTTGCCAAGATACAGCCTGGAAGACTCTGGAAACAGATTGACACTAATTCAAACTGTTTGGAGATCAGACTGTCCATTCCAGTATAGAAATCTAGTATTTTGACAGGTGCTGCTGACCAAAACAAGAAAAGAAATAAGAATTTCCTAGGGGTAAATCAGAACAGGAGAAACAGAAAAGAAATGAAGCACAAAGAATTAAGAAATTCTGTAATATTTTGTTTTATTTTCCTTGGTCTAAATCAAAATGTTTCATTATCCTGAGGGGACCCAAGAAGCTTCATATTTTTAATGTCACTCTCATTAAACTGATGTTTTCTGGATTGATACAGACGTAAACCAAAGTATTACACAGATTGTCTTAATGGATAGTCTTTAAAAAAATTAAAGACATTTTCTCTTGAAAAATTTTTGATACTGTAAAAATCTGTTTTTTATAGGAAAATCTGTGAATATTTCTACTAACTATTAGCGCAAGGGTAATACACAACATCCTTAATATGAATGTGGTTTATGTTGGGCAGTCATCTATCTGAGGCTAATGATGTTGTTAACGGTATTTGTTTCCTGTATTTGGGGATTAACTAACCAGAGAAAAGGTATGTATTCAGTGTAATGAGGTAAATTAGAGGCAAATAACCTTCCCACTTGAGCAGATTATTCAAGGAAGTGATGAAGTAGTATGGACCCTGACACATAATTGTGTCTTCTCTCCCCTGGACTACTCTGCTACGTGCAGAAACTGCCAGTAGCTTAGAGGCGACTAGTACTTAGGAACCAAGGTGGACATTGCATTGCTGAGGCACAGCAGTCAGCCCCTCAATAAATATCAAATGTAGTGCATATTTCCCAGTAGGACCCCTGCTTGATAACCCATACTGCAGCCATTCATTTTAACTCTTACTGTAGAGGAAGTTAAACTACCTCTTTGTAGACAACCTTTCACTTTCTTCCCCCCCCCCGCCTTTGGGGCTGGAGGAATGGGAAGGGAAGCTGTCACTTACTCAGATAATATGTTATGGGAGAATAATTTTGACAGATACCTCTTGTATTTTTTTCCCCCTTGCTCCTCTCTAATAGCAACCTGACTCTGTGCCAGGGGATATTGGTTTTGAGGCGCTTCTCAAAGATGGGTGTTTCATAGAGGAAAATGTAGCTGCAGATAAGAAAGAAGAAAAGCAGAATGAAGGCTTCTCTTTCTGAAGGTACAATAGGCTTTGGTCTAGCTAAAGTCATAGTGTTCAGCCTGGAAGGGAAAACATGAACCTGGAAATGGGCAACTCATCTCAGAAGGTTGTTAACCAGAAATGACTGGTTGCCTTTTGTTGTGAAGACCACGGTGCATTAAGAGAAAAGACAGATGGGAAGCAGGAGGAGATGCTCGGAGGCGAGTGGAGTGCTAAGAGGACACATCCTGCCCTCCGGTCCCTGGACCAGGCTGGCAGCTGTTTCCTTTTGGGCTCAGACTGAAACCTGCTTAAATCAGTGGAAAGAGTTCCAATTGACTCTCCAAAAAAGGCAACTTTTTGTATTTGAAGTAAAAATATACTTCATTTTTAGAGAGTGGTTGGAAGAAAATTGTAAGAAAATTTAACTTGCCTTTTGAGAAGGAGAAGTGGGAAAACACGATGTATGGGTTTGCTGTCCATATGCCAAATGTGGATGTGTGATATGTGAAAACAAAGATCTAAACTGCAGCTTGTTAAGGAGCTGAGCAGTCCTTGTCATCCTTTCCTTGTCCCCATGGTCTGATCCCCTCTAATAGCAAAAGGATTTTTAAGGGCACATGCTGAAAGAGGGCAACTCCCAGGGGCCAGGTTCTGCCATGCACCCCTGGGCTGGAGAGCTTCTCTTAATGCACCCTCCAAATGAGGTGGAGCTTTTAGCAGCTCCCAGTCTGGACATGGGATGATTGAGATGACAGGAAAGCCGTTTCACTGCATTTCTTCAGGAAAGGATATTAACAGTTCTGGCTTGATGTGTTGGGCAGGGCTTTTTCCATTACATAAACAAAGCAACATTTTTCACTGCTGACATGCACAGTATGTAGGAAAGATAACATGTAAAAAGAACATTTAGACTTTGAAGTAGTATTTTTTTATTTTATTTTATTTTTAAGGTGTGTATAATCTCTTTAAATCCTATGGCTGGGCTAAGGTGAAAGGAGGAGTTTCTAGAATTGCCTGAACTCACTGTTGTTTTTGTTTCACAACAGAAACTAAATGGATTTTTTAATTTTCGTTGTTATAAAAAGTCAATGCAAACCTGTCCAGGCCCAAGGTGTTGCTAGCAGGCATTGATGCGGTGTAATTTTTATGTGAAAAAAAACCCTGCAGCATACCATTAAAATCAAAGGCTGCTGAGTTTCCATATGCTGCATTTCTGGCTGTATTGTATCCTTGTCATGGTAGCATTCAGTCTCTTTCCACACATAGAAGCAGAGACGAAGAACCCTTACTGTAACATGGTTTCGGTCACTGGCTTCCCAACACCCAGATTTAATACCCACGCTCAATAGTCCCACTGAGTTACATCCCAGGTAACGCAAATTCAAGCAGAACTAAAATCCTGTTGCCTCTGGAGAAGATAAATGCCTTCTCCTTCCTGTTTCAGGTTTTCCTATTGTTTCTTAGTTGGAAATTCTTGTATTCTTAAAAGTGCATGTACACTCAAGTATTTGAGGAGGTCCTGGGAGGTATACACCAGGAAGCATGTTCTGTATCACGGTGCTAACTCCTAGCTCCTGATCTTGCTCATCCTAGTAAGGAAGTTTAAGAGGGAGAATGACATTGTTTTACTCTAAGGATTGCAGTTTGGGGATTTATTGCAGGCTTAGCTGCTTTTTATCTCACTTTGTTCCTTCACTAAGCTGCTGGATAGCTTGAATTAAGTGCGCTCCTGTCCTTATTTCTTTAGGCACTGGAGGCAGCATACTGCTATGTCATGGGTGAGATTTGAAGGTGGAGCGCTCTTTTCTGTGCTTGTATTTCTTTCTCTGAAGGTTGAAATGTTGTAAATTGCTAACATCTGTGTTATGTGCCCTCTGCACATTCATAATCTGATTTATTTTTTTTTTTTTCTTCTTCAGCCCACTTCATCAGAGTGACTTTGGTAGAAATGAGAGTATTCAATACGTCTTAAAATATCTCCCCTAGAAGGCAGTTAACCTCAGGTCTGTCTGCTCACTGCTCAGGGCTGATTGTGCCTATGTTGGTGCTTGCATACTCATTTTGAACCCATCCTATTACCTGCCTAAAAAAGTGGGAGAGCAAAATATATTCAACAGAGTCATCATGGGAACCACCGTCTGCAGCTCTGTAAATAAGTCACCATTTGCTGTGCTGGGGAGGCTGAGATAACGTCTCTCATCTGATTCTGTCTTTTGAGTTGATTAGGCTTTCATGAGCAGACACTTTTCTTGTACCTGACTTCCACTTGTGTGTCTAAGGGTGAAGACCAGTCTAGGAGTTTGGCCAAAGGTCAATCTAAAGTTTAGCACGTCAGATCTCACTGGTATGATCTGGCATAGATCTGCATTAATACATGAGGTAGAGAAAAAAATGTATGTCTGCAGGCTTATTAAACAGCTGTCATATTTCACCACAGTTGCATGACATTTTCCTGAACTACCCTTGAACAGCTTTAGGGATCCCCCTGAATGGGAGAGTTGTATAAACAGCCCATTCATTTGAATCGTTGCTTTTCCTGAGGGAGTCATACATCCAGATTCCACATACAGGTGGTGGGTTTGAGATTTAAACTTCATTTGAAAGTTTTATTTTTCATCAAAACTGGAATTCTATTTTGTTCCGCTTCAGTATAACTCATGAACCAGGGGGGCTGAGCTCTGGGAAAAGCGTTGTATATACTTGTCTCCTTCTTCCTCTTCCCTATGTGCTGACAGCCACTGGTGAAGAGGTGGCACTGGTCTGGTCAGACCCTGCTCCGAACCACCACAGCTGTTCCTACCTCACCTCTTTGTGCCAGTGGGACCTGCCTTTGCTGGTTCATAAAAAAAGCCTCATAAAATATTACTGTAGTGCCATGGTCTGTGTCACAGCAGGGCAGTACGCAGCCGGGCATCGTGAAACAAGCGTGGTCCGGGAGACAGCCCTGCTCATGGCAAGCTGTTAACCTTCGAGCCACTAGCACTAGGGAAAAGCTTTTGCCTTCAAGAAAGCTGGTGGTAATATTTGGTGTTAATGGACCTTTTTGATTTATAAGACCCATAGAATGCCAGAAGCAGAATTTCCCAGGTAAATCATCAGTCTGTTGTGTTTACAGGGCTTGTAAGAAACCACAGATTTCAGTGTTATGCTTCCCCCCAGAGCAACTGCGTTGCATAGGGAATGGCATGCAGGTCCTTTGTTTTCTTCACTAGTTCGTCGTTTTGCTCCTGTGAATTAATCCATATCAACAAGTTTTAATAGAGGTTGTTTCTCAAGAGGAAGTATTTCTGCCCTTCTCACCAATAAGTTTGCTGTTAATCAATATCTGAACCTCCAGGGCTATGAAATCTGGTACTGCATCCTTGTTTCATCTTCTTTAATGGATGGATTATTTCTGTGTCAGCTGTGGGTCTAAGTTTTCAAGTGACCATCTGTGGCAATTGGTGTTATTCAATCAATGGTCTACAGCCCACATGTGGTCCATAAAACATCAGAAGGTGATCTGTATAGCAGTGGGAGTTGGAAGCAAAAATCAAAGCAATCCTAAAGGCATACACAGTGATGCCCCACAGTTAGCAGCAAGCAGTGATGTGCCGGCTGCATGCAAAACCATCTCGTAGGCGCAGATCGATGGGTACAGCATTGCATGTGAATTTTTTCCCCCCAAAGGTTCATTGGTTATTAGAGAAACTTGAGAAACACTGCTTTAAGTGATGTATTTGACTCCTGAAGGGTTTATTTTTTTATGTTATATTTTTTGATGTTTCAACGTGGGAAGGACATTTTTACATAGTTGCACATCAGGTTTGGAATCAAGTGATCTAGAGGCTGGATGTGGGTAATTCTGGCTCTTCCGTGAGGTGTTGTAAAGGAAACTATCTAGCACAGATGCCTGTGGGTGGGCACCTGGGTCTACTTGCAGACGGTGGGGTACAGCTGTCTCTGTTTTACCTGGCAAAACGACAAAGCTCCTGTGCCTGCACTGGCAGTCCCTGAAGTGTGCAGTACACACCATCTGCCCGGAGGCAGAGGGCTGCCTCTTGTGCGCGAGCAGCGGGGATGCTCCCGTGCGTTGTGCTTGGGTGTGCGGTTTGCACAAGTTTTGCAAAAAAATACCTTTATAGGTTTGCAAAAGAGGTGTCAAGACTGCCCTTACCAACAGTTGCAAGAGGTCATGAACTGCCTCGGTGGTTTTCCAGTGGCCACGAGGGCCCAATGATCACAGCGAGGAATGTGTGGGCTGTTTAGCACACAGTCGTATTCGCAAATCACCTAGTTCCCATTAGCTTGTAATTGCAAGGAGGTATTTCTAGAGGTGCTGTGCTTTTCAACTTGGTCTTTCTCCCAGAATGTTTTCTTTTTTTGCATAAAACAAAAAAATTATTACCTTGCGGGCCTGTGATGCAATGTGCAGTATTGACAGCCTGGTGTATGGGAGGATTATGAGAAAAAAACAACACAGACCCTTGTTTCACAGTATTGTTATATTAACATGTAATATTTTATATATATATTTTTTTTTCTCTTAATTTTCACCTTTTGCTTGCATTCCAGTCACTGCATTTGAAGCTTTTC
This sequence comes from Tringa tobata, assembly GCA_033628505.1. Taxonomy (NCBI): domain Eukaryota; kingdom Metazoa; phylum Chordata; class Aves; order Charadriiformes; family Scolopacidae; genus Tringa; species Tringa tobata. Next base: position 2,174,626 of record JAHREE010000228.1, on the reverse strand, counting down.
TTCAAAATTGGGAGGACTGGAAAACCTTTGCTCCCCCTCTGTTCTTTTTCTTCTTTCCTTCTTTCTTTTTTATCGTATGAAAGGTGAGATTTTTAAATAATCACAGGATTCCAAGAGGATGAGCTTTCTAAGCAAACAAACAGAAAACCACAATCCCCTTTATCCATCTTACACATCCAGGAGTGTCTTAATAAAAATGTGAGCGCCGCCACACCTCTGACTGTAAGACTTAGTCTCTGCTGACAGTTTCATTACTGAGAAGAACAAGATTTGTCATCTGAAATACAAGGAAAACAACTCTGAAATAATCTCTGCTGGAATTTGAATTTGTCTCCTATCTGGAAAGCAGTATGAGTAAGCCCAGGATATCTTAAAGTGCTACTTGTGGCACTCCTCAAAACATATCTGGTGGGCAAGGCTGCTGAACTGCTGTATGTGGTTAAATTTGAATTAAGATCAGCAAGAATCCCCATCCCAAAATTTTTATTTATATTAGTTGAATTTGTAAGAGGTTTTTTAACCATCACATAATACATGTAGAAAAGAAGATCTTGTACATAAAAAGTTTAGAATTAGGGATACAGGTTAAGCAAACCTTCAGGGACAGTTGGGATAACTGAACTATATACTTTTCCAGCCTGATGAGCTCCTAACAAAAAGAATTTTACAAATCACATGTTTTGAAGAGTCCCTCCTCACTTCACTGAGGTAACTAGGTTTGTGAGAGAACATTCAGTAAAACCGTTCATCTTCAGAGGCAAGCAATACCAACAATGAAATGCACTTGCAAAGCATGTTTTAGGAATTGAGATATATGCTGCCTTTTGCGTTCATGACTGGGTGGAAAATAAGGCTTATTGCATATAAGGGAATTTTCCCAGCTTAGAGTTTTTAAGGTGAAATTAAAAAACATGGTATTGTTTGAAAGCATTGTGCCTTAGAAATGTTCAAGGATATTTTTTATTGAATATAGTTCTAATAAAGCAATAGTATGCTGGGTGTAGTACAAAAATAACACACTAAATTTGAAATTTTACACCATTTTTAACAACATTTGGGAAAAAGTTGGAATGCTTGCATTTGAGTAAAAAATTAAACAGCTGCTAATTAGCCCTTGTTTTCAAAGTGGGAATGAAACCGTCAATGACTATAACTCATCCTTCACTCATTAGGAGTGAATTGTAGGTTTGTTTTACTGGGGTTATTTCAATTTGTGCATGCAGTTGTATTGCAGAGTTGACTGGTACCAGCTTTTGAACTGCAGAAGCGTTTAAAACTGTTATAACTTTTTGTGTTGAAATTTTATACTCGCAAAGCAAAGGACCTCTTACAAATGCAGCTTTCCTATGAGATTGGTTTTTTGTAAGTTCTGTCTTTGGTTTTCATGTTTTACAAAATTGTTAGCTTCAAATTTAAATCCTAGCTGAGTTAGTCAAATGTTTTGAAGATAGCAGGAAGTCTGTGATATTTCTAGCCTGATATTACAGAGTAAGGTTGTAAGGATTAATTGAAAAATCTTCAGGCAAGATCAGAATTTGATGCTTGTCTTAAGATTTGTCTTTGAAATCCTGCAGTCATTCTTCATCCATGAGAGAATTTCCTCTTGTTGAGTGGCAATTCTGAGTAAGGCCGTTAATTTTGGCTTGCAGTTTCAGGCAATTAGTCAAGTAGGCAAGAAAAAAAGTTAAATTATTATTGTTTGCAAGCCTTAACTCTCTTGGGTGGAAATGCAGTCAAAATGCTGACTCTCCTGTGTACTGACTCAAGCTTTCATCTCTTCCCGTGTCTTGCTTGAGTTTTATGTGGCACAACTAGATGTGCACTTTCCTGTTCATGTTCCCAGGCTCTGGCCAGCCTCAGTACCTTTTGGACCATCTTTTTCTACTACCCTGAATGCACCAAAGGCTAAACTGGGCCCATTCCTACACTTGCTGAAGGGACTGTGGGTATGTTAGGGGACAATAGAATATTGTTGTGCACAGAAACATTCTGTGTTTGCAGAAATTATGCAGCGTCTTCTGTAACATCCCCATGTACAACCTTCTTTTGTAACTCACTGTATATGTCCCCCCATTCTGCTGAGGTGCTCAGTGTGCTGCTGTGTCCCTTCTTTTTCTGCATAAAAGACACAGCACTTAGAAGAAAAATTGACAATCCATTTATTGAGTAATTTATGAGACTGAGAATCAGGAAGAGGGGTGGCAGTTCACAGCCTTAATTCATCGTGTTGCAGTCACCTCTCAGTGCTAAATGTCTCACCAACGCTCTCTGTCCTTCCAGGTTTTCACAGGGAACAGCAATGCTGACAGTGTGGTTCACCACAAATTTCTGCACTCCATGAAAGCCCGCTTCTTGCGCTTCATCCCTCTGAAGTGGAATGTTGGTGGGCGGATAGGACTGAGAGTTGAGGTCTTCGGCTGCTCCTATAGTAAGTGGCTACATCTTAACCCACGTTTTCTCAATGAGCTTTTTGTCAGCGCTGTGGGAGGGGTCCAGCATAAGTTTTATGGGTTAAAATGTAATGGGAAATATATAGCCATCGTTTATTTTTTCAGTAGTTGTTCTTGCCTTTTTGCTCATGGATGTGCTGGCCCATCTAGCTCAGCTGGTAGAGCTTTCTGAATCCACCACAGGGCAATTTGCTGCTTCTTGTGAGTGCAAGGCAGTCAGATGCTGCAAAAACTCCTGATCCGCTGGAGGGCACAGTGCTATTTGGGAACTTTTGTAAGGCTTTATTTAGGAATGGTACCACCACCTTTTGCTAAAATAATTTATTTTTGTTTTTAAGGCAAATTAAATAGTTGTTGAGGGAAATGCTGCAGATTGTGCAGCTAGTACTTCTATTTTGAGGCTCATGACTTTATAGCTCCAGAAAGCAGAGAACTCATCTGGTGCTTAAACTGCTTTTGCATGAGGTTTTTTTTGGCACTTCTCTTCATAATACGTGGTGATGATGCTCTAAGACATGGTTCTAAGACTGCAGTGCTTTGTCACATGGACTTTGGAGCAGCCTATAAATATTGTTGCCTTGGGACATTTCGGCCATAAATTTATGTTGGTGTACTGCTACAGATGTATGACCTAACAACATAGAGGACTATGAATGTTAAGTAAAAGGACCAGTGTTTCTCCCTTGCACAAAATGAGACAAGTCCACAATGAGGAAACACAAGCCTGGCATTTGTTTCTCAGGTGGCTGTGGGTTTGTTTCTGAAATGGTCAAATGTGACTTGCGACACTGCTGGAGACAGGAGAGATTTTGCTGGGGAGAGTTCAGGGGATTAACAGCATTTTGCCAGTAAATTCAACATGGTGTGGCACAAGTTACCACCATGTGACGCTGCTGTATGTGTACATCTCTCAGTTTCACTCAGGTCTCCATCTGCTCCTATTGGGTGCAGAAAAGGGGTTGTAAGATAATAAGTGGAAGAACTATTTGAGAGACTTTTTAAATTCATCTGTGCAGAATTAAAGAGCAAAGCGCCTGAAACTGATTCACATGATGCCATTGAACAGAGACACAGCTCCAGGACTCAGTGGCCTCATCACTACACTCGGGTCTTAGGACTGATTCACATGGCTTAACAGGGAACTCCTTGTTATGATCTTGTGTGTAGATCTAAAAGATCCATTCAGCTTTTTTTTTTAAATGCTGCTTCTCTACCTACTTTGAGGGAGACTACTTTGATGCCACTGTGGACTATATCATTCAAGTATAGACCTGCAACATACTGGTCTGGATGGATGGTCACGAGGGCAAGAGACCCTTTCCAGCCCTCCCAGTGGACATGGAAACTGAAACCTAGAAATCAAAAACAACTGCCTTAGCTGCTTTGGAATGATGTCATCAATCTCATATGTTTTCAAGTAGCTTTCTTCTGTTAATTATGACCAAACTTCTTCAGTGAAGAGTACAGTCCAAACAGATGTGCAACAAATAGAACTCAAACTGATGGCTGAAACTTCTGTAGCTAAATGTGTTTTGGTGCTACTCCATGTGAAATACTACATGGCCGCTACTTTCATGTCAGACTGTGGCTGTGGCCTGTATGATATGAAGAAGAATTCAGAGTCACTTGCAGGCTGAGATTTTTTGTGCTGATATCATCTTTGATCTTCATCTTTGTCCTGTACCCTGCAGTTACAGGAAATAAAAATGGTTGTGCAGAATTAAAGTATGAGATTGAAGCAAGCCAGAAAAGAAATGAAGGGATTCATAAAAGTTTTACGGAGTGTTGAAATATTAATTCCGTTTATATAAATGTGCCATTCAAACTTCTCTCTGGCAAATTACATATGCCAAGCAATACCTGCCTACAAGTTTTACTTATATAGTTTCAGAGTCTTGGCTACTCCTAACCCAGGAACTCCAGCACTGTACAAAAGATGTTTGATCATTTATAAAATGTCATCTTTACTCTTATACTGACAGAATATCTGCAGCAGATCCTGAGCTGATGTACACCTACATAACAGCATTTTGTAATGTTTGACAGCATACAGGCTCATCCACCATGTTCAATTCTGGCACAAGATATATATTAGTAATTTGAAAAGGGTTTAAAAAAAATGACAACAAAAATCACTAAAGACAGGCTGTTGGACAAGCCAGGAAGCAAATGGAGCTAGAAGCAGAACAAATGTTCCAAATGTGCACCATCTCTAAGAAATGACCCTTCATGCAAGTGTCTGTCTGCATATGACAGAAGGAATGTTGAAGCTAGGAGTAGGGACACTATTACAGTCACTACCTGTACCAAAAGCTTCAGCTGATATAAATTCATCCGTAAGAGCCGAATTCCCAGTTATGCCCTATCCTTTTTAAGCTGTTGGAATGACTTGAAGGCTTCTATAGGTAAAAAAAACTCAGAGTATTTGATCTTAAGTCCAATGAAGTTGAAGAAAGGATTTTCACTGGCATTTTATCTTTGGATCCAGTCCTGAAGTATAAGATAAAAAGACAACATATGCATGGGGGGAACACATGTGAACCAAATCCTTCACAAACATGCCTTTGTGACTGCGAGGTTATTTCTACCTCTTAGTCCATTAGTAGAAGCAGATTGAAATTCAGATTATGCTGGACTCCTGGATGTCCGTTTGACCTTTCAAGCAAATGTTGCTCCAGAAGTGCAGCGCCTGATCTGGAAACAGAGTTGTTTTATATTGATATCTGAGACAAAAAACTGCAGAAGTAAAGTTTTCGTTTACAGGCAAGTTGGAAACCCTTTTTGTGTAAGTGGCAGCATTCATTGGTTGGCTGAAACAAAAGTCTGGGGACACTGACAGCTTAGGCTTTCTGAGTTTCATATGCTGCTGCACATCTGTTAAAACCCTGGGACTACTGCCAAACATGCAGCTGAGCACCTCTCTGTGATACACCAGGGCATGCAAAATAACCTGTGGTTCCTTGGGTGGTCTCTGCACACATCAGCTCCTTTTTAACCTTGCATATTTGAGCAGAAGAAGACAGCTGTAGGAGAGGTTTGTGGCTTCGCCGCTGCTTCAGCATTTTTGTGATGGCAAAGTTAGGTGAACGTGATGCTTCTGTGCCAGCACAAGGCTCTGATGTCCCATTTTTGGAGTATGACTGTCCTGTGCAACATACTCTGCTGAAGATGTCCCAGGAGCGTGACCTTGTGCTAACTTTTGGCAAATGCAGCTTTCAATGATGACTGTTTAGTAGAGGGTGTGTGGAAAGCATCAGATCTTGTAGGTCACCAAATACTGCCAGGACACAGTAACAATAAATACTAAAGAATCATATTAGAAATTAACCATTAAGTGCAGCAGATGCCAAAGTGGCTAACTTAACATGTAATTGCACTGTGCTGCTGAGTGACACTCACTGGTGTTACTCCTGCTAAAAGTAATTTCCTATTAGGAATTTATCCCCAAAAAACCTCTGTTAAACAAGAGGACTTTTGTCCTTTTTTTTTTTTTTTTTTTTTTTTTTACCCTCTAATTGGCTGCCAGTTGCCATTGTTTCTTTGGAACATGAAAACATGTTTTTAACAGCAAAGCTGTTTCAGACATGTGAGTGTGCTTGACCCTATCCTATACGTATTGAAGTTCCTGTACAACAAAGCACTCCAAGGCCATTAAATCAGCTGGAATTCACAGATGACTAATGTTGTTTACTTTCTTACACAGAAAGTATGTATTTAAATGAAAAATAATTACATTTATTTGGAATTCCTGTAAAGATTCCATTATACATCCTCAAAATAGTTTCTGAGATAGAAAGGAGAGGATCTTGATCTGAAAACATATATTAGCATTTCCTGTTCAGAAAATGATTTATGATCAGTTAAATGGAAATTTCCATGCAGAGGTATGTGTAAGCTTTCAGTGTCCCTTTGCAGCAGTGGCTCCAGAAGCACTGTGACTGTAACAGGTAACCAGAGCTGCAACAGTGGATATCTTCAGACAAATGGCAAACCAATTGCTTTTGATGCTGGGGCCAGTGGGGGGTGGGATTGGGGAATGGGATATATCTTTATACTTGGGAAAAGTCTTGTTAGCTTAGTGCAGGAAAAAAAATCTCTGCTGACACAATTGCTTTTATAGGGTAAGATTTGTAGCTGCATTGAAGATGCTGATCATATTCTATAACTGGTTAAGAGCCCAAAATGCATCAGCAGAGTCAGGTGTATGTGCAGTTAACAGGCTGGGAAAACACAGGAGAAGCAATGACAGAGTATGAGACAGAGTATCTTCTGCTTTTGAGAGCCAAGTTCTTCACTTGCAGTTCAGGACTCCAATTTCCAGTCTTTTGCTGTCATTGCTTCAGGGAATCTGATCTGATATTGTGCTTTTTGATTAAATGATATTTTTACTGCATCTTTTTTCTGTCTGTTTTTTTTTTCTTTTTTTTTTTTTTTTTCTCCTGCCTTTCTCAGTACTCTCTTTTGTCTTCCTATGAGATAGAAAAGAATGCATTGCAGAGAACCACTTAATGACTGGTGGGCATTGACCACTAGTGTTTGTAACCATCTGCGTGAAATAAATACCCAAACAATTTCTTACCAAGAGGCAGACATAGATTTGTGATAGGGATAAAGTTACTCAGCAGAACAGTCACCTCTGCAGTGCTCATCCACATTTATCCCTTGGATTGCATGTCTGAGAGGATTATGGAGAGGGAGGTCAGATTTCTTCAGACTCTCTCAAGCTAGTAAGGCCTGACTGGCCGGGAGAGACATCTGTTTAGACCAGGAACAGTTCTCCTCCATTCTGCAGGGAGTTGAAGCTTCTGTTCCTACATGATATTTTTGTATTTTATAATAACTTTGTGTGTAAGTGTTTTCTTCTTCCAAAAACATTAGGAGAACCATCTTTGTCAGAATGAACGTGTATCCTCTCTGCTGCCAGGAGCAGATTTCTGCACAAGTAAATCCCATGCTCTCACATTGCTCCCAGACTGGACCCTCTCAGCATAACTGGTCCCACGCGTTGAGCTCTGTGGTCACATTCCCGGCCCCTTCCCCCCCACACCCCCTTTTTTAAATGCTGAATTAATCCGGTAATCCAGCTTCAACTGCCTGTGTTTTCACCCACTCCCAAGTGACTTCAAGGTTTGAAGCTGTATTGGGAAAGCAAATTCAAATGGAACAATGTAACCAGGGCCCCTGGGACCAGAAACTACCGAGTTTCAGAAAAGCATGATGAATGATTTCTATTTCATAGGAGCTTCTTCACCTGTGAGCAGAAGTACCTATGCATTTACAGCGGAGGCATCTGTTTGAATTGTTGGTGAGAGGAGAATAACATGAAAGAAGTGTCTTTAGCCTGATCTGACTTTTGATTTCTGATCCTTGTTCTCTTGCTGCAAGTGGATTATGGACATACGTGGACTAAATAAACACTAAGTAAACAAGCAGGTTTTCTGGACTGACTGTATTAGAATTGTGCTGTATCTTTCAGTTTTTAACAGGAAGCCAACGATTTGTTGTCATGCAGACTGCCACTAATGACTTTTGGCTGTCAGTGTTAGCATTTATTTGACATATTCCCATTTTGTTCAGGGCTATTTATTGGCCAGTGTACTCACAACTGATAATTAGCGGAGCAGAACTTTTCAGAAACAGGTTTTCCTTTGTGTTATACTCTGTTAATGTCAGTGGTAGAGCTCTTCAGAAAATTGCGTGTTATGCCGTGGAGAGTTAAGAACAAGGACTGAAGTGTGAATTCAGACTGGTTGAAAGCTTAGATCTTAAGAAGAAGAAAAGGCCACTATTACAGCAACCCTGAATTGGTGCTCTCTTACAATATTTTTGGTTTTTGAGAGCTAGGAGGAAAATCAACTTTAACTGAAAAATGCTCTGGAAATCAAAGACTGTAACTTCTTTATAAGCTATTTCCTAATTCCTGCCTGTGTTAAAATGAAACCGTTTTATGATACACTTGCAATTTACTTTAAACAAATGGAAGTATTTAATGTAGCTAGGGGAAATTCATAAGAACTAAAATATGAATTTAATTCTCTTTATAGAAACTGGCAGTCAAGATGTCAATAGAGAGAAATCAGAAATTCTGAAGGAGCTCTTTTTGAACACCTAATTTAGAACTAAAAAAATAGTAAAATCAGGTGGCATGAGTACTTTTGTATTCATGATACTTCCTAAACTAGCAACTGTTTCATGTGTGATCCTAAACAAAATATTGTAATTCTGACGTCATAGATAAGAAGTCAGTCTTAGTTTATTCTGGAGTGACTTTTTCGCCGGGGTAGAATTTCTTTGTAGTTTTATTTTCATAAGAAATAATCAGTTGCCTTCTGATTTGGAACGGAAGTAGTTTTGAATACAATTTGTTAGTTAAAAGTATTTAAAGCTACCTGAAACGTTCTGGTTTTTAAAAAAAAAAAAAAAAAGTTTATTAAAAATACATTTTGCTTAAAATACCACTTTAAAAAGCAAAGCCAGTACTGCAGGCTGCTGCTGTCACAGGAAGTATTAATTGCAATTGAAGAATTTAAAGCTTGTTTCCCACCACAGTGATTGGGTTTTAGAGGCTGGCTGAAGGGGAAAATATGTTTCTAATAGGATTTTCAAAGGTGTATAATCAGTTTAGATGCCCAGTTCCCATGAAATCCCTTCAAAAGCTTTTTGAATTGGTATTTGGCTATTTCTGCCAGCCTAGTCATTTTGCATGCAGAAACATGGTTGATAAATGCCCATCACAAACAAGCAGCCAAACCTCAGAGGCTAAGATGAAGCTTATTTGAATGCAAAGGTGGATGCAGGCATGGCTGACACACAGAAACAGCTCAACAGATGCTTGTGAAGCTACAAAAAGTGGAGTGAAAACTGAAGTGTTCAAAGTAATGAATAACATCCTGGGTGTGTTTATGAGATAAACAGCCAAAGTGGCAAGGGATGCTCTGGAGATCTCAAAACGATGGAAGTTTTGAGATGGTTCTGTTCTAAGAAGTAGAGTGAGAAAGCACTCTTGCATGAGAGAGAGAAGTAAAAGTGCAGAGAAGTTCTGCTTTGGTCTTAGTGTTCTTTTTCCCCAGACAGAGGGAGAGGATTGGAAATGGGTGAAACATGGTTGCCTAGATGCCACATATGCCCTGTGGATGTATGCTTCTGAGAATTCCTGGCTCCAAGTAATACTTGAAAAGATATTGAAAAAATACAGTCCCTCTCCTGGTGCTGCCTCTCCTCTTCATTTTGCCATGTTCTTTCTCCCAGAGTCAGATATCGCAGACTTCGATGGCAGAAGCTCACTCCTCTACAGGTTCAATCAGAAGCTTATGAGCACATTCAAAGATGTGGTTTCCTTGAAGTTCAAGAGCATGCAGGGGGATGGAGTTTTATTCCATGGAGAAGGACAACGTGGAGATTACATTACTTTGGAACTGCAGAAAGGAAAGCTCTCCTTGCACATCAACCTGGGTAAGGGTGATTAGGATTAGTTCACATATTACTGTAACGAGGATTATCTTGGTTTGCTTGTATAAATATATTGTTTATGTTAGGCAATATCTAGAAACCCCAGTTGAGATAAGTAAAACATGCTAAATGCCTCAGACAGCTCACATCTTAAATACTAGTCAGAGGAGGTGGTAGGGGAAGCAACAGAGAATAGACTTGACAGATGTCCTGCAGGGCATGAGCTAAGCCAAGAAGACTCTCAATCTTAATAAATTTGATCAATAAAGTAATCCGAGCCATTTGCAGTTCAGGTACATGGTGCTTATTCTGCCAAGGCTGGTTTTAATAAAAATGGGAATTGTAGCATCTATTAATGTATTGCATTAGCAGGCCAGATCTTGCACTGCCAATTCCAGGACACATTAATAAGTTTGTCTAGAGCAGATAAAGCAGGCAACAGTGCAGTATCTATTTCAGTCCCCTGTTCATGACTTGGGGAATTAGAAGAAATCATAAACTAGTGGGAGAAAAGTGGAGGTACTAAATCAGATTTTGTAGATAATTCCTTCTGCATTTCCCCCCTCGTGCTTAATTGTGTTTATTTTAAATGTCAGTAAAAATTTTCCATAACACTTTGATTTAATTTTTACATAAGCTAATGAATTGTTTAGTCTCCAACTAATATTTTCTTCCTCCCTTCCTCTCTTTCTTCTTTCCTCTCTCTCTGCTAATTCATCAAAGAATAGAAATGATAATGCAGCATTTTTCTGATGTGTTATTTGGATGTTACTTGGACCAAGTAGCTACATCCTGAATGTAGGATTTTTTGACACCATATATTTGTCTTCCTCTTCCAAATGTTTCATACTAGGATAAGAATATAGTATAGTTAAATATATTATGTTACTTCTTCCAGAGGAGATGCTGTTGTGAAAACGTAGTCTGAGATAAGAATGGGTTTTTTCCTTTCAGTAGTAGCCCCAAAGATACAGATTTCAGCCATTTCAAATCCTCTGTGTGCATTCATATGTCATGGGCAAGGGTTTTGATGTCTGCTCTTGAATCTTCTCCCGTGTTGCCTGACAGTTTTGGAGCATACATTCCCTCCATTCTGCTGAGATTTAAAAAAGGGTACCCACTCCCTTTCAATGAGAGGCTCTGAAGTGTTTAGACGTGTAGCCAGGTGGAAAACAGAAGAGTGCTTGAAATCACCAGGGTTAGGGCCTAAATATTTTCATGACTCTTGATCCAAACTATTGGAGATCTAGGCCAGGTTTAAGAATCTTTTTGAGCTGAAGAAAACACTTGCGTTCATGTTGCTTCATCGATTTGTGGCTTTTTTGTTTTCTCTGTAAATGGACAGGTACAATTTTCTTGTTAAAATACAAAAACACATAGTTGAAACTGAAATGTCAGGAGTGGTCTATTAATGTGAATAGATAGGAGATTGTGGTGCACCCCAAAGGGAGATTTTAAGACACCAGGGTCTTGAATGCACAGCCGAACGAAGGGCACAGGCAGAGAGACAATTCCCTGTGTGCTGCAATGCGCGTGTGCAGCATTGAGAAATTCTCCTGGTTTATTGCAAGGATTTCAGGGGGAAAAAAAACATATGTGTGTGCATGCACATGTACGTTATACATGAATAAGAAGCCCAAAGAATCTAAGGGAAGCCTTGTCAAAGGTCTGTTTCTGATGGGCAGAAATGTGTGCGTCTGAACGTGCGTTGCTCTGTGCTCCCTTTAAGCCCTCCTGCTTCAGTTAAGGGCCTGGAGATAACTCTGTGTCTTCTGCCTGTCTCTGCCCCTCCAGGGGACTCCAACCTGCACTTCAGTAACAGCCACACGTCCGTCACCCTGGGCAGCCTCCTGGATGATCAGCACTGGCACTCAGTTCTCATTGAGCGCTTCAACAAGCAAGTGAACTTCACGGTGGACAAGCACACCCAGCATTTCCGAACAAAGGGGGATTCAGACCACTTGGATATTGATTATGAGGTGTGTGAAGCCTTTTAGGTTATAACCTGGGAGATGAAGCTGAATTGGTATAAAATGAATGTGACTGAAAACATCCACCCTATGAGCTGTTTCTTTTCAGCAAAGATCTTTTATTTATGTAATATTTCCTTCCCACAGTGCTCCTTTCATAGTTAACAAATATAGACTACGTCAGTGTGACTCTATATATGACAGTCTCAGAAAATAGCCCGTCTCTGGACAAATATGCTTGGGATTATGCTTACACTTTGAAGTACAGCAGGCTTTGAGCTAAACTAAAATGTAAAGCTTGGGTTCTAGTCAAAATTTTCTGTAGGGAGAGGTGCTGTGTCATCATCTCCGATATGGTTTTAATGGGATTGTTGCACACCATCCCTGCATCTGATTGACGTGGCCGTGGGGATACCAGCTCTGAGTTGTGCCACTATCCAGCCACCACTTGCTTGGATTACAGCTCTCCACATAGAGATGAGCAGGTAAAAACTATTGCCTTCCCACTGGGAATGGAAGACCCTCAGCATGACTGTAGATACAACTAGCTCTGACTCAGGTCCTTTCACATCTGGGGTTTTGATGCAGAGCATCCTGGTCTAGGGTACCAGAGCAGCTCAGCCAAGGAAGGACTGAACAGAGGAAACATCCTTTCTGCCCATAAAACCTGAGACTGGTGTGCTCCCTTGTGATGAAGCCACGGTTTGGCAGAGTGCAATTTATATCCCTCCAGCAGTTCAGTGCTGATAGTCAGTAAAAAATACCTTAAAAAAGTTTTCTGTCATTGTATCTATATGCAAGGCAATTCCTCATCTCTTCCACCAATGCACACCAGACTGCAAATCAGCTATGTTCATTTTTATCCCCATGCTCTTGTCTACTGAGTCTTGCTAGCCCACAAGGCACAGGGTCATGCTCGCACAGTCAGAGCCATCACCCTGTCTGGATGCGTTGAGCTGGCACGGTTCGTTGCTTAAGAGACCACAAGTTTCCCCTCTGCACTTTGGATTCATTTCCCTGCAAAGGATCAATTCCCAGCGCACCCAAGGGAAAAAAGCAGATAGCTTGGCAGTGGCAGGTGCCTGCTCTCTGCTCCTCACAGGTTCCAGCTGAAATTCCCTCCTTTGCATTTCACAAAGCAGAGTGGAACCTGTCGCCTGGCACTGCTGTACCAAATCACAAATACATTTAGTAGGGAGAGCACACCAGAGCAGTAAGATTCTGGAGCAGCTTCAGGCTGAACCAGCAAGGGCGAAAGCTGTGACTATTTTTAAGATGGAGTTAAGAAAAGCCAAAAAAATTATTCATCAGCTTTCCTAATTTCAACGTAATAAAATTCCTTGCTTCCTGATACAAGGTTATGCCTATTAGGGAAATCTCAGGCTCCAATGTAATTTGCAGGACATTTTCCCAGATGTTCCAAACAGGGATCATGGTAAAGAAGATCTTTAGCTGATGTAAATTGGCATTACGACTGACCTCTGTGGCACTCAGTCCTGGCCTCTGGTGCTTAGTTTTTCACACAATGTGTTTCCTTTTGCACTGAGACGATCTTTCAGTTGAACATTATAGCGATACAACATACTGAAAGTTTATCTCAGCAGACTTTAGGGATTAAAGGCCTTACTAAGGGTAATAAAACCATTAGTTTAGTAATTAAAATTGTTACCAATCACAAAGGAAACCATTTGCTTAATAATGTAGTGGTATAATTGATATTGATTTTTCTTCTATTTTTGAAACCCAGTACGGAGTCCCTAAGCAGGAGACTTAAAGAATAGAACAAGAAAGAAAGAAAGAAAGTCTGGTGTTTTAAGGAACAACTAATAATTCTCACTGGAAAAAAACATTGCTACCGTATAAGCCCTTATGCCAATAACAAACCTGCAAGGTATAGAAAGTAGCAGGCTGTTTACTCTCTATTTCTCTGAAGTGATCAATTAATACAACTGAGGTGTGAGTTCATTAAGGACTTGTTTTCAAAGAAGTGCTTTCAAGGATATACAGGGAGTTTTCATTTGCTCATGTGTCCCAGCTTGTTAGGTGGAGTGAGAGAAAAAATAACTCCCATATATATAAATAAATTCCCTTTATTTTTATAATAATGAGCTGAGGCAAGCCATTAGGAGTCGTGACAGAGGAGTAAGGCTGCCTAGGTTCTAGCAGCTGTCAGCACCTCAGAGGTACTGCCCAGCAGTACATGCCCTTGCTGCAGTGGATGCAGCAGAATTGCAGCACAGCTCCTAAAATGCTGGAAGTACTGTGAAGTGTGGTGGCTGCAGGGCTCCCACCTGCATTATATCACTCATGATGCTACTGGCTCTGATGGGAAAAAATGAGTAAAAACCCAGCAGTACCACCAGTAAGGCTTTGCCAAAAAAGCCAGTGAAACTAACTAGAAATGAGCTTTGTCATCTGAAAAATGAAAATAGGGTTGTCAGAAGTTTTTTTGGGTTCTGGGCTTTGGGTTTGTTTTGTTTTGTCTTTTTTTTTCTTTTTCACTTAGGAATCTGAAGTAATTGTGCTTCTAGGGTTTAGGAAGCTTTATTTTCCTCAGCTTTTTGACTTTCCAGGGCTTTCAGCCCTAAACATAAGTGTTGAGTTGTAATCTGCACAATACTAATGTCTTTCAGTATTGAGAAAACAGCACAGTAGAAATTTTGTTTAAATGTGTAACCTGCAGAACTTCTCCATTGCACTGCTCAGTCCCAAACACTGTGGTCCAGTTTTGTAAAGACCAAACTACAGTGAAATTTAGGGGAAACCATTGCAAGGTGCAAATGGGGTAGTTTGTGTGTGTGACACTACCCTCCACTGGCTGAAACCAGAACTGTTCAGATACATGCTTAGTGGAGAGGGGTGACTCCTGCTTGCAGGTAAACCCAGTGCTCTGAAGGGTTCATTTCCCCATTGCATGGAGTCCCCTGGTCGCAGTGGTCTGCTGCTGGGTGGCAGCCTCCAGGCCAGTGGGAGCTGTGGGCTGGAGAGTGTTTGGTCATTATCTGATACATTGGGTACTCCTGGGGTTGGGAGCTGATGATACTGGGAGCTAGTGAAGTGGTGTGTCGAGTCACTTTAAAGCTGTTTCCAAAATAGTAAAGTGTCTGCAGCAGTAGCGTTTCTCCAACAGCTGTGTAATGCTATGCAGCCTGTCATTCCCCTGTTGGGCAGCCAGGTCCTGCTTCACGCTCCGAGATGATGCTATTAACATGACTTGGTTCTTGGATAATAGCCAGTCTGGCTGCCTGAATGGAGTCAGGCTCTGCCCTCTTGTTTTTGGGGTGATAACTAAATACTGTTCTTATTCTTTCCAAAAGCTCAGTTTTGGAGGGATTCCTGTCCCAGGAAAACCAGGAACCTTTCAGAGGAAAAATTTCCACGGGTGCATTGAGAACCTTTATTACAACGGAGTCAATATAATTGACCTGGCAAAAAGGCGCAAACCTCAGATCTATACTGTGGTAAGAGACAATAACCTATGCTTTCCTTCTTCACTTCTCTGCTCTTGGTGGTTCCACCTGCACTGAACAAATGGAGTGCAGATTTAGATAGCTAAGGGCATAACTAGCTTGTTAAAAAGATATTGCTGAAGCTAATATCAGCCAGTGCTGACTGCTGTGGTGAGAGTTATTGAAAGACATATATGGAAATTAATATATTTCTCTGACTTTTCAGGTGTATTAGAATTTGTTTGAAGAAACTTTTAAATTCCTTTTCCAAGATCAAAATGTGTCATTTTGATGGTGTGATTGAAGTCCTAGAGACTTTTTTTTTCTGGTTAACTCAGATAAAATCTTATTTTGTGAACCATTCCCCATCACTATTGTGGAGTACAGTAGTAGCACAATTTTATTCTGCTATTTGAGTTTGTATTACAGAGAACAATACAGGTTTCTTTTATTATTGGAAATATTTTCCCTCGTGCTGTTCCTTAAATTTAGCGTATTTGCAATTCTGAGAACCATTGACCTGGTATCAGTGTCTCTAATTGGTGTCTCTAACTGGGGAACAGTAGAGGTAAAGGAAAAGGAACTATGGCTTATCCAGCCTGCTAACATAAAACATAAATTTAACTTCACACCTAATAATGTTAAAAAATTACATATATATTTAAAGATATCATAAACAAAATAAAGAACGTTTTATTTCATAAAAAAGGGAACAGTACACTCCCATGGAGTCTTGAAAAATTGCAAATAATTCAGTTCTTTTGTTTAGTTTTTGCCTCACTCCTGCACCATGCTTTGATATCTGCCTTTTGGCTAATATTGTGTCTTTGGAGAACGAGGAGGTGAAACTGCTTCTGTCTGTCACGGCACCTCCTAGTTTGTACTAATGTGTATAAACAGACTGAAGCTACAACAAAGCAGCCTAGAAGTCCTTCCTTTCCTCACTTTCCCTGCTTAGGGCAAGGCTGAATACACAGAGAAATGGCAAATGAAAAGGTGATGGGTGAGAAGTCCTGCACTGTGTTGCTGGCAGTCAAGACTGCCCCAGGATGCTCCCCTAGCTTGTTACTGAGAGACTTTGCTTTAATAACCTCAAATGTGATTGCTCTGACTCAGGACTCTGAGGCACAAATCTTATGAACTGTGTTAAATTGCTCTTCCGCTCAGCTTATTTTCTAAGGGGAGGAAACACCCCTGATCTGCTTCTTATATCATCAAAGAGCTGGTTGTCTTGCCAGCGGGGTTAAAAAAACAAAAACAAAAAAAACCCACCAGTAAGGTCTTCCTAAAGGAGAACAAAAAACTTTGTAATGTGCTTTTTCTCTGAAGGGTATTGCCTAGGTATAACATGGCCCCAGGCAATGAAACTCTGTCATCCCAATACTTGGTTCAGCCAATCAGCTAGATTGAAGGTCTAGGAATTCTGCTCCTTTTGTCAATTTAAGGTAGATGGGATCTGCCCCCATCCTTCAATCTCTCTCACAGAAGTGATGATTTTAATGCAATAGTTTCCAAAGGCTGGCTGCTGTACTGCATTTTGCAAGATTTATGAGCTGCTATGTGCTGTGTATGTGACACTTGAGTATGCAAAGTGCATGGAAAGGTTGCCACACTTGCAGTGCCTCATAATCTTAGATTAACATCCTTCTATAGGAAACAGTCCCTGTAAGTCTGTTGTTTTCCAACATCCTTTCCATCACAGCTATTTATCTCCTCTAGCAACTCTCAGGTATTTCCAGTTTTCACAGGTTGATTGCCCTCTCTCATCTTCCCGCTCTTCCCCACTCCTTAGCAATTTACTTACTCAAATTAAAATAACTTGTTCTTGCTAAATGTAGTCTTTTGCCTGCCAGACTTCCTCTGCACTACATGCTTTTACTCAAAGTTCATAGAGGTTTTCAAGCAACAGTCCATGTCCCCAGGGAGCTGCAAGCTTCTCTGCTTCGCATCTTTGTAGTTGCTAAGGTTGTCTGGAGTGGAAATGCAATGAAAGAAACAGCACAGAAGAATAATTAAATATAGCAGAGACTTGGAATCACTTCTTCCAACAACGTGTTGTGTACTTGTGTTTGCTCTCCACAAGTGGGAGATTGCCGGAGATGGTTCTGTATTGTTAGTCCTCAAAATACCTTTGTCTCCTAACAAAAGATATTTGAGGACAAACTGGCCATTTTTGGATTAGAAATCTCTTAATGCTCAGAGACACTAGTTCTGGTCTTCAATAGGGAGGCAGACTTCCAACACTCAGTCTCTGCTTCATTCTCTATGCCTTTGTGAACGTTGACACAGTAGTGAGACAAACTTACAGGTTTTCGTGCCCATCAACTTGGGATTTTTTACTGTTGACATCTTTCACACAACAGGAGAATGATTCATCAGCTTTGGAGTTATAGATTTCCTCTTATGAAGTGGTTCCTAATCCATATAAATAATGGTCCCAAATCAGTTGCCTTTAAAGTCAAAGGAAGAAACTGTAGGTTGTCGATAACAGAGTTCTGTACTGTGCATCATACTCTTGGGTGGTGGCTATGATTATCATTCCGCCTGGTTTTTTTTCTGTAACTCATTTGCAGTTGTCAGACTTGCAATAAATCCCCTTGAGAAGACATCTCAAGATAATGAGACAGCCTGCCTCTTTGAACTGGAACTTGCCTTCAGAATTCCATTTTTATATTGCCTCATACTTAACCCCTCTGCATGGTAGCCCTATCAATTTGGACAGGCTATCTGTCTTCTCTCTGGGGTTTCTTCTGTCCCTGATGGCATGTTGTGGGTATTTTGTTGTGTTTGTTTTTTCTCCTCTAGGGCATTGAGTATGGTGAAATGACAGAGTTTCTTTTATTTGCTCTCTGAAGCAATTACTGGTTTTAATTGCAAGAGGTTAGGAGAAATCAAATTTCTGTAATTACCACTGTCATGGTCATAGGGCTGGACCCTTGGGAAATCTCTGCAAATAATAATGTAAAGATCTGCCCTATTTACTAGCTGTCTTCTCAGCACAAAATAAGTGCAGACTGCCCATTATGAGAAATTTTACAGAAGTTACTTGCACTTGCTGACCAAGTAATTAGGGGCAGGAAAATACTCTACTAGGAGCCACATTTGAAAGAAGCTGAAGGGGAATTATCCTTCACAGGATGTTTCACCTTTTGATATCTACGATGGTGAAGCTCTCATTGAAGGATTTTATGCTTGTTAAGAGGAGGTGGAGGAGGATGTGGGACAAGAACTAGGAAGATAAATGCATTGAGAATTGCTAAATACTGAGGCAGTAGTAAGAGAAAAATAGCTATAGCATCCTGAAAACTGTAATATTATCCTGGCAACCGGCTACTGCTAGATTCAGGTTGCACCTTTAGAAACTGCTCTAATGCGACCTGTGGCCAGGGTCTTAAGTCTTTTTCTGTGTCACTGATTTGTGATACCAAAATATGAAGCTGTCTAGCTAAAGAAAAGAAATGAAGAGGTCATGAAAAGACACAGTGTTTTATCTTCTCAGTGTTCCACCCTATGTATTCACTGACATTGAGGAAAACCGTATCCCTCTTTCCCTTCCATTCCTTCAAGTAATAAGAACTGGAGTTGCATTTTTATTTAGCAGAGGAAACCTGGCACTGACTTGAGAGGAATGCAGGGTATTTGTAAGGCAGAAGTTGTCAGCTCTCAGATATGCTTGAATTTTTACGTTGGCCTGCCATGTTGAGTCTGGGAGTGACAATTCAGCACAGCAAGAGTTGTGGTGACATGCAAATGCATCACTATAGTGCCTCAGGGAGATAACCAATTGCCAGCATCAAAGAGCAAGAAAAGACACCTAGTGACAGGAAAATGTAAACTAATAATTCATTCCCTTTATAGAGAAATCCAAACATGCTATTTTATTAAGCTGATTTGAGATACCTTCATCTTGAGAAGAACTTACTTGTCTACACACGTCTCGTTCTACCAAAGTGCTATTGCAAGTGTTGATATATCTGTGAATATCAGGCTGGTGATTTGTGAAGGCCTCTACTAAGGTTTGGAGAACGAGGAGTTAGATATATCTTTTACTATTTTTTAGTTTTCATTATTTTTTTGATCAGACTATAGGTATCATAATTAAAAAACATTGGAACAATTTTTCACAACATCCTATAGAACTAACTTTAATTTACTAAAAATAAAAAAAGTTTTATCTAATTATTTAATAAAAGTGTGAGTCAGACATGCACATTAAAAAGAGAACTGAATTTGCTGGTTTTTAGATAAGGCAGGTGTACTTAGGTTCCGGAAATATTTTGTTCCTGTAAAAATGGCATTTTTGCGAATTTTTCTGTCTTCCTGTGTGCTTTCTGGGTCTTCAGAAGAGTCTCCTTCACATCCTACCTGCAGTGTGGAATAGTAAAGATATCTATATAAATAGTGTTAATTTTAAACTCCCATTTTATTTCTGCAGAATGGTATAACAGGTTTGTTTTGAAAGAAATTGTGTCACCTCAATCAATGCCTTGAAATAAAATCTATTTAAATGACAGTTTTCCCATTGATTTCAGTTGACTGTCTACAATTCTAAAGACTTTCAGTCCCGAAATACCTAATCCAGCATGTAGCTGGATTAATAAACTTTCCTTTTTGTGATATAAAAGAAAATTCTTTGTGTTAGGATTTTGATAGTTGTGATGACTACGAGCAAAGGATTTCTTTCAGGGAGGGAGGTCATATTTTTTTATAAGACTAGTTGACATACGCAGAAAAAAATGACACTTTTTTGGGCAAACAATGCCTTTTTGAGAGTCATTAGCCTTCAGCAAATTACAGGTTAGAAACAAATTTTCAGAGTTTAATTTATTACATTATCTGGGTAGTAAAATTGAGTGAATAGGGTGGTTACTACCTGCTGAGCAAAGGAGGATGTTTCAAGGCAGGAGGTGATAAGGCTCTTATTCCCTGTAGGAAAGGAAGAGAGATTGCTAATTATTGTCATAGGAGTTAGCAGGGAATAAGAAAAATGGGGGAGAATGTAGTTTGCTGTAAAGCCAAGGCTTAAATGTTGTTTTTTTTTTTTTTAAGGTCTTATTCCAGTTGCTAAGGTTCTTGGAACTGCTTGGTATTTGTCTGCCTGGCATAACCAAAAGGGGCAAGCTGGCCCTGTCACAGTCAGGAGCCTGGTGTGTGTGCTGCTCACACCAACCATTTAGGCTGGTGCTGTGCTATGATATAGAGATGGTTGGAATTTAAAAGAGAAAAAACTAATAAAGAAAACTAATAAATACATTAAAGAAAGGTTGATAAGAATTGCTTTCTATGCACTTTTCTATTTTAAGGTAGATGTGGCTCTGTTTGCATAACAATAATAATTAAAAATACCATCCTAGTTGGTGTATTTTGTTCCAGGTAGTAAACCTAATAAGCTGTAGATTAGTTTACCCTGAAGTGGAACAAAAATTGGGCTTGAATTGTGCTAATTTGCCAGTTTGATCGAAGACATCCATCTTACCCACTGCTGGCAAGATGAATTTGGAAGGCTGGCTTCATTCCTGCTTGTTGTTCAAAGGAGGGAAAATGTTGTGGTCTATATTTTCTGTATGTGTGTTTCTTCCTGTGCTCTTTTTTTGCCTTTTCTTGTCTCTCCGAGGGAAATTATGTGTGATTTTTCCAAATTAGCTCTACATTTGCTCCCATCTTTTGCCAGCAACTCTTAGCTATTGTACCACATAATGAAACAATAATGTACAGTTAGTATGGGCAGAAAAATAGTAAAATCCTTTGTTCCACTTCTGGCGAGTGACATAGTCAGCTTAGGAGTCTGAGAGGAAGAACATACAGAAATGTCTAGCCAAGCATCTTATCCCTGATTCTGCTAGTCAGAGTGTTTCAGTTTTTTGGAAGCTTTCTTTTTTGTTAAATGCTACTTTTTCCACATAGGAACATTATATTAATACAAACAACTTAAATCAATGTGATAAACAATTAGACTTTTGTTGACATACATGATGCCTGGAGTGAGTGAAGATATAGCAGTTCTCTGTCACAGGGGTGGTTATCACAAGGATATGTTAGTTTCAATGAAACTTGAGTCAGGAAAGCTTTCAGATTTCCATCATGAAATTTTGCTCAGAGAATGAAAAACCCACCACAGTATAGGAACATCTCTTAAAATATGAGCCCTTCTCTTGGGATGGACTAGTTTTTGACTCAGTGGACTAGTCCTAACTCAAGTAATACTGTGTGTCCTGGTGCTCCCACATCCTGTTTGAAGACAGTTTGCACCAGTATTGTCAGTAGGCAGGAGGTGGTATCTCACTTTGATTTGCTTTTCATTCAATGCTTAGCAATGTCTTGATTTGAGAAGCACTTGAAATCGTTGTGGGTCTGTCTCCTGACATCTGTACTGCCTGAGATAGTTAATTTAAAAACAGGATTTGAAGGGACCTCCTCCATTCTTAAAATCCACTTGCTCAGAGCTGAACAACAGTTTTTCATCTTATCTTTTTAAAACTGCATCAGAGGTCACCTTTTTCCTGTTACTCTCTTTGTAAATCCATCTGCAGCCTTAGTCTCTTCACAGCCAGAAATAGTCCTCCAATTTCCAAGCTGGAGATATTCTTGCCAGTTTACTTGCCTTTGTATCTTAGCCAGGCCTGGGACTTCAGTCCCCTTACCTGTCACATGAAATCTTCCTTTCTAATCCTCTGCAGAAAACACAGTATCCGTTTTATTGGATAGTATCCATAGAGTGATTAATAAGGAAAGTAAGTGCCCATTTGATTCTCTAACCCACAGGTAGTATGAGTGCCCAGAAATACTCATTTATTGTTCTTCCTGTTCAAGCTGTGATCTTGGCCTGTATCCTTTGGTAGGCTAAATGTTGAAGATTTCAGTTCAGCTGTCAGTTTGAATAATTTCCCAAGTACATATTACTTTTGATTAGTAATTTGTGAGAGTGAGGGGGATGTATAAGAAACTCATCACCAATTGCCCTGAATGTGGTATTGCACCAGTCTTTTGTCTTCATTCAACAGTACCTAATGTTACATGAAGAAAGGCCAGAAAAGACTGAAATGATTCATTAAAGTTATATAGGTTTTATTGAAGTCCCGCAGAAGTCGCTGGAAAGACTCCGGTTTTGGATGAGGCTTATGGCTCAGAGGGTCTTCTATGTAATCCATTTTTATCCTCATCACTTAGCAACTGTGTTATTCCATTCTCCTTTAAATAGGAAAGGCTCTGATTCTTCTATAAAATGCTGTACTATACTATTGCCTGTTCATTCGACATCTTACTTGAACAAGACCCACCTCCGCAGCTGTATCCCACCTGCAGAAATCTGCGCTCTTGACTTGAGACACGCGTCATGGGCAGTGAACAAATTGTAAATATCTCCATTGCATTTTTAGGTTCAGAAGGTTCCTCTTGTAAGAACAGTAAGAACTCTTTTGGAAAGATTTCACTGCTTATTAGAGGAGTCATTAATCTGTCTGGAGACACCAGGCTCACTGGAGTTATCAAATGCCACATGATAGCTGGAGTTTCCAGCAGCTGGGTAGAGCTGAGCATCTCCTTTATTTTCTCTAGGGATTAGATTCTTCTTATCCCATTTCCTAGCCAATGAGCTTTTACTTTTCAGTTAAACTGGGTTCAATTATGAAAACAAGTGTCTGCCAGAAGTCTTGCATGTACCCTGGAGAATTCCAGAACTGCTGCCAATTGAAGCACAACACTTCTGATCAGATGCAAGTTTAGAGGGAGCTGTTTACTTTTCTAACTTGGACCTGCTGGAATAATTTGTCTGAGAAAACATTCAGGGCAAATTTTACAGTTTTTGTAAAAGGGAACCTAACCCACTTCAGCGGATGAACATTCTTCAAAGTAACTGTTGTGTATTTCTTTTCCAAATTTTTGTGTTATTGTCTCTAGGGAGGTATACAAAGTTGGTCAGTCAACTATTGTTGATGTTTATTAAATGCATTTTGCTCTGGAGTTCTGCATTAAGAAGGTGTTTCCTTCTAAATGACTCAGTTGAACTAACCTATGTTCCCAAAATGCAATCAAGCCTCTTTTCTATCCTCCAAAAGTACCTTTAATCCTACGTGCACAAAATACTGCGGCACCACCTTTATACATTTCCACCTGCTTGTTCTTGTGGCAGGTGGGATCACACCGGCTCTCCATCAGTTTAATCAATGGAGACGCTACAGAGCCTGAAGTCTCACCTGGTTAAGCATGGGAGGAGAAGCGTAGATCCTGCCCATATGTTCCAGCGTTGGCCATGGGTTCAGCCAGCAGTCTTTGCTGCTCCTATCCCAGAACAAGACTTTTGTGCAGATCCCAGAGTTACTAGCATGTATGAGTTACTAGCTAGTATGAATGACTAGAGAGTGTTGCTGAATCACGGCAATCCATGAACTTAGGACTAGTTGTGTGTGCTGAGAACCTCATATCAAAAGCAGACAGAAATTTGGCCTTATATTTGGGCCCATGCAGATGCACTAGGGATACTTTGCTATTGGTGCTGCCGCAAACATCTGAAAGCATATTTACTACACAGAGTCTTTACTGTCTTATTTTAAAGTTGTCTGAAAATTTGCATTGTAAACACTTTTCTTCATCTTAGCATTCATCTTCTCTGGCACTGTTAAGGCAGTCTAGGCATAGGTTGTTATGCTAGTTGTTAAAATCTGCAAAGAGCTTTGAGAAAAAATTCCTATCTAAATGCTGCAAATCCTCCCCTCTAAAGACTTGCATTTTGTTGCAGCCTCCCACTGCCAGTGAAGCAAATTAGATACTTGAACGCAGACTCAGATAACATTTGAACTTTCCTCCAAGCTCTGGTGTTATGTATGTATAAGATCTGTAAATGTCTTACTGCTTTGGAATTACTTGAATCACTGTAAATGTCTAAAATTCCAAAGGAAACTTGTCATTGGCATTTTAAATGTCTAAACCTTTAAAAAACTCTAGAGAAAGTTAACCATATTCATATACATCACTGCAGTTGTCTGTTTTGTGTAATTTGTCATGAATTCAATTGAAAATGGAGGTGGAAATATAACAATAATAACAAACCTGTGGCATTTCTTATGCAGACAAAACCCAGCAGGTAGTAGAAAAGTTTTAAAGGTTGAGAACAAATTTAGATTCTTTTTCCCACCTGACTAATGTTCAGGTGGTTTAGGTAAACTTTGGATTGTAACTCAAAACTCATTCTAACATGATGTACCCATGGACACCTTTAGTGATTGCTAAATCTGGTATGTAGTGTTCTATACCTAACAGGACAGGGAATATATAAATAGCTTGGTATAGATATATATCCATCAAGGGTTGTTTCATCCAGTGGTAACTTGGTTTCTTTCTGGCACTTTGTTTCTTTTCCATTTTAAAATAAAGAATAGAAAGACATTTGAAAGTGATAGGAAACAGTCCCATCAGCTGTCTGAGATTTCAGAGAGGAATTCCCTAAGCACTCTGCAACTTCCTAGACATCCATCAAGTGCTGTTCATTATAATTATTCTGTTAGAGTGAGGTACCAGCTCTGATGAGAAGCAGTGCCATGGAGAAAGCCTTTAACTCTGATGTTTTTATCAGATTCCAGTTGGTATTTTACAAAGCAGCCTAGTTCAAAGCAAGCTTGCTGCAACAATGTCCTGGAGTGATGCAGCACCTTAAATGTGTCCTGGCTTTATATATCGTTAGGTTTTGTTACATGGCTTGAATGACCTGGTTGGGTAATCTACAATGACTGAACAAAATGGTGGAGTCACTTCATCTACAAACTACAGTGATACATGCTGGTACAGACTCTGCTGACTCCTTTGAGTAAATGTGCTGCTCTTCTGGGCAAATAGCACCGTTGATTTCAGAGCTGGATGACTGAGGTGATCAACTGAGTTTGGCATTGAAATGGTGTTGGATTTCACCATGCTTGCTGTGTAGGTAATCTTTTAATAATTCTGCAAAATAACCCCTGGAAAATATGAGACCTGGAACTGGCCAGGAAATCCCACTGTTTTTTCATCCCACTATAAGTACTATAGTCAAGTGACTTTTTCTTTGAATTTTCTTATGAATTTTGGAATAATTTCAGAACAATTATTTTAATTATTTGTGTTATTGTAATTAAGTTGACTTTTATTATTTGGGGTAGCACAGGGCTGTGTAACTCCGAGTAAATGAAAATATAACCAGTGTTGCTGCTGCAAGTTATATATTGAATATTTGAAATAAACCCAGGAAACTTGCCTCATGTTTCACCGCATGTAGTAGATTCAAGTAGATGAGAGAGTTTTTACTTCACAGTTGTGTAGTGTTGATGTAAATGGGCAAAAAACTTTCGTTGTATCCCTGTGCATTGGAGGATAAATATTGAAGGAGGAAAATATTGGAGGAAAATATTGAAGTCAGATATGTTTTCCCAGAATGGACAGATACATTTCGTAATGTGTTCCAAGTATTTATGTCTGAATAACATTACCAATTTCAGCCTTGATGGTCATTAGAAAACTGATGAGCTTCTTTAACTATGGATATCTTGGAATGACAAAAAAAAATAATAAATTGTCGTGTTGATTATGTTTGATTTTTATTATTTTCAGGGGAACGTGACCTTTTCCTGCTCAGAACCACAAATTGTTCCTATCACCTTTGTCAGTGCCAGTCGAAGCTACTTGCTATTACCCGGCACTCCTCAAATTGATGGTTTGTCAGTCAGCTTCCAGTTTCGAACATGGAATAAAGACGGCTTACTTCTGTTCACTGAATTGTCTGAAAATTCAGGACCTCTCTTGATTTACCTTCATAGTGGGAGATTGACACTACTTATTCAGAAAGAGACAGAGAACCCAGTGGAAATCAATGAAGGTACTTTAGTTTTGTTTACTCTCATCTACCTCCTTTTGAAATACAAAGGTCCAAGCCCACAGGATGAAAGAATTGTGAAACAAGGAAGTACCCAATCTTCCATTCTCTTTTCAAATTTTCTCTTGCTTTCCAGTGGTAGAACCACTCTGTGCAGCTTGAGGTCTGAGCATGGCAAGATGGCATCCTGAGACTTGGTGTACCTGATGATTGGCTCAGCCTCTGTGCTCTTAAACAGTCACACTAAATTATCTTCAGTCGGGTTGCATGAAGACCTTCTTGTTTCCTGTCCTCAGATTGTAAACTGAGAGCCAGCTCAGTTGCTGCACCATTCCCCAGCACAAGTTAAGGCTACCTCAGAGGTGATTTTTCTTCCTCTGACTGTAGATTAAAGAGGGTGAAATGGGGTTGCTTCTCTGACCTAAAATTCAGGGGAAATTTCTTGTAAACACTTATCAGAAAAACTGTGCAGAGACAAGAGGGAAACAATTTCAGACTGTACAACAGAGGCACACCTGCTATCCCAGTTTGACCTATATAAGCCATGATGGCATCCCAGGCAAAAACGTTCTTAGCCCAGGGCCTCTGCACATCCCTTACTGATGTGCAGCCATGCTGGGTGGGAAACTGGGAAATTCATTTTCTGCATAGGTTGAATACTCAGTTTCCAAAGGTTGATGAGTAATAGACTGATGGAACTCAGATGGAACTAAATAATAATAATAGTATTTTCTAAAAAAGCATCTGTTTAAAATATCTAATTTTAAAATATTCCCAGTACAGACTAAAAGAGGATAGATGTGTCTATTAAAAGAAGCAGAGATAAAATCTGACAGAGTTGTCAAAGCGGAGCTGTTCCATATGCGTATTTCATTCCCTTTCACGATAGAAAATGAGGTAGCCCTGCATCCACCCTTATTCATGTAGATTGCTACAGCCTTAGTTTGCTGCATTTCAATGCTGAAAACTGAATTTCCAACCTATATTGCAGTCCTAATTAAATTGTTAATGAACCTGAGACAATGTAAATATTTGGTTGGGTGTATTTGGTTTTATGTAGTTCCGAAATCATGAACCTGATCCCAGCCTTTGGTGCTATCCAAAACATTGCTAAACTACCTACTTACACATGGAAAAATATGTAGAAATTGTAAGTGCCATGTTCTGCAGATGTCAGGTACTCACAATAAACTCATGCTTGCTCAAGAATGGACCTGTTTTTGCCCCAATTGGGACCTATTTTGTTTTGACATCTTTTCAAAATACAACAACATATTCCACTTCAAAATGGACTTGTTCTTGTTGAAAAAATCATTCATTTTTTTCCGGGAAGCCAGCCTCTTATTCTATGGAAATTGTGCATGCAGTAACAGCTATTACTGTGGAAATTGTCTCATTTTCAAATTCATAATGAAATGGCTTTTCATACACATAACATTCACAATTTTTTTTATTTTGTTTTGAACTGTTCTCACACCTCTTTGTGTCACTTAGTACTCGTTTGTTTCTTCTAAAAGCTACATTAGCAAAAAATATTCCATTAGGAGAGGAGTAAATACTAGTTGTCTGTGCCTGGTCTCTGGCTTCAGCCTGACAGCAAAATATTTTGAACTGTAATTAAGTTACTTTTGATCTGCACCACCGTGTGTGAGCTCAGAAGCTTGCCCACGGATTTTCGTGACTGTCAGAATAGAGGATGTGGAGTTTCTTTGTAGCTGTGTGGGTGCTATTTCAAGAGCCATGAGATGCAACACTGATTTTCAGAATAAGGAAAGAGAGAGATTATTTCCCACTTTGCACAAGTGTCTAGAAGAGAAAGAGACTACCCGGTACCATAATGTCTCACGTACCTTCATAGGTTCCTGGTCAGAGCAAAAATCGCAGCTCTCACAAGACCCATGTCGAAATCCAATATGGATTCAGTACATCCATGAAAAAGACTGTGCTAACTTAGTGGTGAAGCATTTTAAGAAACACAAATCCTACTGAAATCTATTGGAATTTGTCACATATCTTATTGGACCCTGAGACAGGGTATGACCGTCTCACTGAATCTAATCCTTTGCAATCTCAGGTGTGTGTTTTATACCAGAAGTTGAACAGAGATCTCCTCTGCATGCTCCTGTGAGCTATTAGCATTTTCCAAGAGACTGAAAATTAGACATAAACACTCATGAAATGGTAATAATTGCTAACAGAAAGGCAAAGGGCCCTGATAGATTGCTGAGTGCCTGCAGTGCCAGGAGCAGGTTAGCTTAAAATGTGAGACGTCCTACTTAAAAACTCTCAAAAGTTTTCTCTTTCTTGGGCCTTTTCTTCTATACCAGTTTTTTTTCCAGAGGTAATGAGTTCTTTTCAGCTGCCAGTGCTCCTTGTTTTGGAGTCATCTGCACATTTGTGGCCACAAGTTGGAAGCAAAAGAAGGTTTGAGGAACACAGTTGCCTCCTGCACCCCTTTTTCATTCTTTGTACTTGATTTTGCCAGGCACCAATCTCCACGATGGGCTTTGGCATTCTGTTAACATCAATGCCAGAAGACATCGCATTACCCTGACACTGGATAATAACGCTGCCACTGCTAGCCATGCAACCACTGTCTCAAGGATCTACTCTGGGAACAGCTACTATTTTGGAGGTAGGTTGTTTTAGACTGATGAAGGACAGGTGCTCAGCATTGAGGTCTCCCCAGATGTATTCTGTTTGCAGCTAAGAGCAAATGTTGTAATAACTTATTTTAGACCCCCTACTGAGTTGCAGTGCATACTGTGGGAAGATTGAAGGGTCTTGGTCAACCCTGACAGAGAGAGAAAGAGTAGAACTACTAACAGAGCTGTAGAAGTGGACTACTGGTAGTGGTAACCAATGGGTACCCACATGGAGCTGGCAAAACATGCAAAAGCTACACAGCTGTATTAGCCACAATTGTTTCTAGTTAAAAGGCCTGAGGACTATTAATATTATTAATATTCCTGTAGATTTACTGCCCTCATCAGGCTTAGTGACTTTAGACTTCAGCGCTTAATTGATATATGGCTCAGATCTACAAAAGTACGTAGGTACTGTGCTCTCATGGAAATGAATGTAGGTTTAGCTCAATTTTAAAAATGAAAGGAACAGTCTTGAAAAATACTACCTTCTGCTTTTTGGAGTGGAAGCATTAATTTAGATAAAGGGACTGCCATCAACTGTCTTTTTATCTAATATATTTTTGCGTAGTGCTTATTGCAGTGTGGTTCTGATCTCAATGAACCCTCTGAGAGCAGCACTAAGCGAGGACAGAAGGCTTTGAATCTTAGAGCCAGACAAATACTGAGGAAGCTCAGATACAAGCGGTTTTCTTGTCTGCTGTCCACAGAATTTCATCCTCTTACTCTGTGGGTTGCCTCAGTAGCAGAATTTAACCCATAATGACTTTACAATTTGCACAGGTTTTTTATGGGAGTCAGTTGCTATCAACTGTGGAGATGATGTGAAAGCCATGTACTCTGATGTTTCCAGAGTTTTTCTTGCTGATGGATTGATAATACAGAAGGTTGTATAGCACAAGGAATGAAAACACTTGAAATAATGAGCCTCCAAGTTCTTGCATCAGAAAATCCCAGCAGAAATAGATGAACATTCCAATATTCTTCTCTGCCTCTTCTCTTTTTCCCACAGGGTGCCCTGACAATTTCACCGATTCCCAATGTTTAAATCCCATTACTGCTTTTCAAGGCTGTATGAGGCTCATCTTTATTGATAACCAGCCCAAAGACCTCATTTTAGTTCAGCAAGGCTCCCTGGGGAATTTTAGTGATTTACACATTGATCTGTGTGGCATCAAAGACAGGTAATTATTGTTTCCTCTTTCTTGTATTTGTTCTTTTTTTCATCCTAGTGGTTTATAAATACAGGTTGCATTAAGTGAAAATTCTAATCTGCCAGCATTACGGATATTAGGCATAATAGAGCTACTAATAGAAAATATTACAGCAAAGATAGGAGGACTGGAGGGGAAATGGTTTCAATTACATGAGGCTCTCTTCACATTGACTTGTAGGAAATAGAGTATGCAAATTCAATCAAACTACAGATTGGTGAAAGGATTAAATTTTATGCATAAACAACATTTGATTGCTTTGAAGTTTTAGAGGGGAATGAAAGAGAAGGAAAAATTATTTGATTCATCAGAACATGTCATCCCCTTAATATACTGGCTGTTTTTGCTTAAGTAGACCATTTACAATTTTTCTTGTTAGCTATTATAGCACAGCACATTTATAATGAAGATATGGTACACCTCATGCGACATACTGCCCATTCAGTAGGACAATATAATGATGAAATGTCTGTATCTCCCAGAGACACATTTCTGTTTAAATACTGCTCTGAATCCCTCCTAAGCTGAAACCTGACAGGAAATCAAAACTTTCTCATAGAAAGTAGAGAAAAATAAGCAAACATGGTTGGTTGGTTGTCTTTTTTTTTTTTTTTTTTTTTTAAGTATTTAATAAATTCTCCTTTGCTTCCTACAGATTTTTAGTGTTTAAATGTTTCTGAATTATTTCTGCTAATGTGTACTTTGAAGTTAGCACATGGAATAATGAGCGATGTTTTGTTGGTGTTTTTTTTTTTTAAATCTAAGTTCTGAAAAATGGAAATAGAACTGTGGGAACTTTCCTGTGCTTCAGATAATTAAGGGAGTAGTAGGGATATTTTCAAAATGCATTAGGAGCTTAAGCATTTAACCTATTTTTTTCAGACAAGTTGCTTAGAGAGTTGGAGCTGAAGGCCAATACCCATTATTACTTACTCTAGGGAGGGATTAGACGGCTGGAGCTGAAATCTTTTGAAAAGTGGGCAAACCCTCTATTGTGTGAGAACTCTGTGCTCATCTTTGATGTTCATGTTTGTTAACTTGTACAGAGAAAATACTGATTCTGCTGATCAAACCTGTTTCCATGTTTAATGATGACTGAATTCAGGGGGATGTGAATTTCGTGCATGGTGTGCCTGAAATGGTAGACGAAATTGATAAGATGCAGCTGATTTAACTAAAGGAAGTAAAATGTAAACCCTCCTGAGAAATAA
This sequence comes from Tringa tobata, assembly GCA_033628505.1. Classification (NCBI taxonomy): domain Eukaryota; kingdom Metazoa; phylum Chordata; class Aves; order Charadriiformes; family Scolopacidae; genus Tringa; species Tringa tobata. The sequence continues at coordinate 2,143,401 of JAHREE010000228.1, read as the reverse complement.
GCGAAAGAAAGTATTTTGCTGTTTTCTTGGAAAAACAGATTCCTTAATATCAAGAGTATCATTCAAAGGCAACTTATATATTTGTATATTGAAATAGAAGATAACTCCTCTGTTGGGAAGCAGAGGTGCTGGGGACGACTCCAGTGTCTCCATTGTCACCAAGTCCAGGCTACAGGGTAAATCTATGGTAACTACTGCAAGTGTCTTCCTCATCTTCAATATCCCAAGGATGACAAGCATTAGTCTGTGATCATACTGTACAATTATTTAGGGCAAGGATCCAAACATAATAAGAATGATGGCACTTTACATAATTATTGTCTTGAATATATCACGTAAGTAAACAAAAGTTATATGCGATCTAGTGAAGATTAAAGCACTATCTTCCAATGTAGTTCTCTGGACAGCCTTAAATTTATGTGCCTGTACTATATGATCTAGGTAGACCTATATTAGATATGATCTATAGTAGTTAAGATCATATAGTAGATACAGTTGCCTAGATCATATAGTAGATATGGTCACAAAACCAAGGTAGATTAAAAAAAAAAGGATTTGACTGGCAAAAGTGATTCTCTTATGACTGGACTTGCTGTGCCAGTGAAGGTGCCCTGATGGGGAACAGTGAAGCCTGCAGTGTGAGAAATTGTTGGACCGAAGTTTAGAAATTCCCTTTGCCATGGAAGGGTGTAAGCTTTGCTGGCGATGTGGAGATTACAGCTTTCTTGTTCAGTGAAACATCCAGTGCTTTCCCTGGTCACCAACTCCAATAACTGTGCTGAAGCTTTTTTGCAGGGAAGAAGAAAGGATTTTTTTTTTTTTTTAATCCAAATCATATCTGGGACACAATCTTGAGAGAACAGTTCTTAGAAGTTACAAAAGTTGTTCAAAGTGAAGTGCTGGTACAGTACTGAAGTCAAGAGTGGTCATAGCAGCAAGGGACAGTTGGAAAGAGTGATGAAATTCAAAGAAAATAAATAAAGACAATACAGAGAAGAGGCAAATCCTTTGTTTTATTTTGTTAAAACAATTGATCCTGAGCCAGTGGATAAGTGGGATAAAGACTGAACAAAAAATTATTCAGGGAGTGTGTTCCTCCTAAGCATTTTTGAAAATTTTATTTTCTGCAAGCTTTTATTATAGCATAATTGTCTGCAACAAACTATAGATGGAAAGTTTGGGAGAACAGATTTGAATTCAAATCTAAAGACTGTATTGCTGTCTAGTCTGCACAGTGTACCCCTGAGTATGTTTTCAGATCTTGTTCAAATTGTACAATGTCTGACACTTCCAATCACTGTAATTCAGCAAGTCACCATAGTTCAACTAGTGCTCTGTATTGCAGCAGCTCTCAACTGCAGGAAAGTTGGGGTTTGGCTCCAGGCGTGCAGTATCCAGCTGCTCATTCTCTCTGTATAAGGAGTGTTAAAACTCTGTAAAGGCATCTTCTCTGAGAAATGTGATCTCCCCTTCCTTAATTATAAGATTTTTTACTGTCTGCACTGTAAAGCATGTGTTTTTTGCAATTTTAACATATGGGAATCGTGTAGCTTAATTAACATGTAAATGGGACATTTGTCTTAGTTACCTAAGCAAAAACCCTCTTTTGAGGAATATGCCTCTATTTAGAAAGCAGTTTATTTGTTACAGGCTTGTAGGCCAAGATCATTCAGACCTGGGCTCTGAAAGCAGTGATTAGACAGCTCCCTGCAACTTGTGCCTACTCTATGAAAGGGAATTAATGACTTTGTCTTGAAAGATTATAAACTTCAACTACTGTTGATGTAGTTTTTGAGAAAGAGTTTTTTGACTACGTTTTGGTGAGAGAATCTGATTGTGTAAGCACATTATACACATACACACCCACACATACCCTGGGATTCCCCGTATAAAGCAATGAGTGTCCATTAATTTACATGGAACGATCTGAGGGACTAGGCCTTAATATCTCATCATGTCTCATCACTAGTATTTTAACTACATGCGTGCTCAAGTGAACTTAACATGAATGCCTTCTATCTCCCTGTATTCTCCCTGTATTTGTTATTTCCACTGTTAAGCAACTGCTTTTCAGGAAATAAATGCCCTGTCAGTAGCTGAGCTATCAGAGAGTATACAGACACACAAAAAAAAAAAGGCATGTCCATGGAAATATACAGAGTTTTGCCTTATTTCCATTTAGTGACTGGGGAGACAGTTTCAAGTGAAGATGCTTTTGGAGACACAAGCAAACTTGACCCTGTTGCTGACCCTGCTTTGAGCAAGGCTTTTTTTTTTTTCTGGAGATTTCCAGAGGCTCCTTGCAGCTTGAGCGACCCTGTGAATGAAGCCACCCAGTAGCTGCTGTGGTCCTGGCTGAGAAGAGAGTTCAGGATGTATCTGTGAGAGCTGGGATTAGCAGATAACACTCACAAAAGTCATGTTTTCTGTGCTTTCAGTAGGATTTTAAGATGTCGTACAGTCTGGAGTTGAACACAGCAATCTGGACTGTCCCTATGATGGAAGAAGGCTATGTAGCACCATCTCCTATTAAGACACTGCTTGTTTCTAGCCCTCAGCCGCGTTGCCAGCATCACTAGTGTTCCTATTGCTGCATATCAAGTCGTCTCTGGCTTGCCATCCCCTCCTATGGTGCCTAGATGTTGTCCTTAGCTGACGCATCCTGTGCAAGGAGAGGTATCCCCAGTCGATTCATATCAGAGCTGCATCTGCTCCTCAAGCCCTGCAAAGTAGTGCCGTACTCTCTTCGTCACCTCCTTCAAGATAAAGCTGTTCCTGCAAATTGTTCCCAATGCCTTGTAGAACAGGAAAGTAGAATCTGTAGGAGGAAGCAATTTTTCTTGTAGTAATGTGTGTGTAGGACTCTTGGCATTATCCCCACTGCTTGCCTAATGTGAATCCAGCTAATTATTTTTTTTCTTTTGTTCGTAGTATGTATGTTTGCTGTGGTTGTCCAAACACACAGGTTTCTCAGTCTCTTCTGGGGATGCTGCAAAGTGTGGTACTTACACTGCTCCTGTTATGGATATCAGAGGTCACAGCTGCCTGCAATGCACTTATCCCTATTCCAATAAGAGATAATGAAAAAGTGAGACAATATCCTGCTAAACCATAGAGTTCTACTCCATATTTAGAAGGAAGTAGATTTCATTTATTGTTGTTGCCTTTGCAGGATTTCTGCTTGGTTAGGAGTGCAGGTGCACATCAGGGGTTGTTTGCTTTACACTGAATTAGTAAGTCAGAAAATACAGTCTCTTACAGCATGCTGGCATTTTCCCTCTATGGCACGGTACAGAGCAGAAAGTAACAAGACAGAGATGTCTGGAAGTGAACTTGCCATGAAATCCTTGAATTCAGAGACTTTCTGTTGGGTAGAGAAAGAGATGTGTTTGGATATCTATGCAGACTTTTGCAGAAGTACATGTACTATATTGGACACCTCTGACCAAAAGCCATCTGGCGTAGGCCCAAACAAATAAATGCAGAATCTCTTTTAATTTATTTTCAGTTCAGAGTGATATAGATTAAGTTCATGGCTACAGGGACTGTACAGCCTTCACTCCTGGTGTTTTGCACTGTAAGTGTTTTTTGGCAGGGGAAGCATCTTCTAGGGGTTACACATTAAACATAGAAGTTTGCAGGGGAAAGCCTGAGCAGTAAGAAAGTCTAATGAGAACAGAATAATGTTTGCTGTCTTTGGCCGTAATCTGTAAGAAGGGCATCAGTGTCAAGGGATGGAAAGGTGGCAAGCAACATAGACAATTGATTTGCTTCTCATAGATGCTGTGAGTCAGAAGGGTTTCACTCCCTTCTCTTGAGCTCCACTAAGTCTCTGGCCATAAGTGTATGGCCAGAATCCCTGCCCTTCACCTGCAGGTAGTGTGTTAGGGGCTTTACGAATACAAGCTGGAAAGAATTCCCTAAGTACTTCTGGTTTAGAGAAAAAAAAAACCCCAAAGACAAACATACAAAACCCCAGAAAACCCCCCACAAAACCATAACAGGATGTCTTTTTCTAATGGTGTCTTCACTAATGCATTTCCCTTCTTTACAGAGTTTGCAAAGATTTCTTGACCCTGTTAAACAGCCTCCTGTAAATGGGTTAGGGCTGCAGTTACAAAAACTTCTCACTCAGCAGGGTAAGAAATCACAGCTGTATCTAGTGCAGCAGTCAGCTGGACAGCGTGGCTGGCACAGAACTCTTCTTTCAGTCTTTTTAACACTGATGAAAATCACAAGGCTGCTGTCCCTAGAGATGCCTGTGCTCCTTTCCTTGGCTAGCATGTGCATGTGGCAGAATGGAGGGTTGACTCTTCTTATGCCTCCTGAAACTAACAAGCCTTAACCTGTTTCTTCAGGAAAGTGGTAAGAAAAGTATTGGTTTCTCTAGTGCTAATACTGTTTCTCTAACCTGAGGTTTATTCAGTGCTGTGATGGGCCATAAATTCACATCAGTTGCTGTTTTCTCCATGCAGTGTTTTCTCTTGTTGGCTTAGAAGGAAAACTTGCTTGCTGTCATTCCCCTGATCTAAGCAGGACCCCTGAGCCATAGCATTGATATCAAAATACCAAGCTTTTAGCATCTACAGCCTTCGTTTTGAAATTTGTGGTAACTGGCAACTCTAAAAGTCTTGAAATACAAAACAGAGCTAGTGAGCAGAACAGGTAGGCAAACATGAAGCAAACACTAGCCAGGGTTGCCACTTGGTGTTTAGCTGTCCTAGGTGCATTAGCAGTCCTGCTTCTAAATTTCTGTTCTCTATGTATGTATTCAGAGCCCAAACTGTTTCTTGAATGACCCTGTCTATATGAAAAGACACAAAATAGGTTTAGAAAACATCTCCTGCAAAGAAAGATTGATTAAGTTCTGGTTTTTTTAATCAGAAGAAATTGCTGAGGGGAGGCAACTTAATGGTCTTCAGATGCTAAAAGGCTGCTGCAGTGCAAAAGGGGAGTAGTCATCTTTTCTGACCAGTATGAATAGGAGAGCAGCCGTGGCATAGACTGCCTGAGGAAACTGTCAAGTCTCTGTCACTGGAAGGCTTTCAGAAAAGATTAGATGAGTCTGTGAGAAATAACAAATACAGGTATGGGTGATCCTGCCTTGGGGTGTGAGCATGGACTAAGTGATCTTCTGAGTTCCCTCCAGCTCTGTGCAATTCTGTTGCCTTTGCTCAGGCTTCTGTTCCAGCTGGAACAGCTGTGTATTGTTCTTGCTTTAGGGGTTCTGAAACACCAACAACAATAACACTGCTTAAGAAAAAACAAAACAAAACAAAACAAAAAAACCAAAACCAAAACAAAAGTGGGAAATATGTCAGGAATTCAGCTCAGGATTTCTCAAACCAAATGAAAGCTAATTTGCTGAGAAAGCTCGGATGATCTAAGGCAGTGCTGTGGCAGGGAGTATGGGCCATGTAGTCCATAGGTATGGTTTGGTGGCCTTTTTTTTAAGCCAGGATGTATTTGTTAAGTTTGGAGTGTAAGGAAATGGGGGAGAAGGAGTAACACTTTTGACTCATTTGTCACTTCCCTGATTTGCTTTTTGCATCTAAAAATGCATGATTTTTACAACTGCTGGATGAAGCTCTGTGATTGCAGAATTTATTGCCCTGTTTTTTTCTTTGCGGATTCCATGATGTCTAGGATGATGGTTCAGCTCAGGCTGTGAATTTGTGCATTTTTCTTTGATGAACAGTAACTTGATTCCCTTCTATTTTGCTCTCTATTTTCATAGGATCCTGTGACTTCTTAGAGTTGGGGTGTCTTGTCTCTCTTTTAGATGTGGTCAAAATGAGGGTGAGAAGTATGCAAGCTGTTAGGAGAAGGCGGGGACTGAGGCACTGGACAACTACAGGAACATCTTCCCCTCAGTAAATCAAGCTAGCAACTGTGTGTTGATCCCTTCACAACCTCTATTTCAGTTGCTAAAAGATGAAAAGCAAATCCAGTTGGATGTAGTTACTGACCTCAACCTTGGCCTGATCAGCCCTTTCCAAGAAGTACATCCTCTCTGGGCCACTCAGAGATGGTGCTGTGTGTGGCTCTGACTTTAAGAGTCTGTCATTCAGACCTCACGGCTGTTTCTAAAACTGACACTCTGTTCTTTTGCATGCCACAAACTGTTCTCTACAAGGAGAGATTAAATAGGCTACGACTCTTCAGCTTGGAGAAGAGCAAGCTAGGCAGGGCTGTGCAATGATGAGCAGCATGAAGGAGGTGAATAATAAACAACAAATTGCTGTTTCTCACAAATTCAAATCTTACACAGCATAAAATTGGATGTTGTTAGTTGCTGTAGAGGTCAAATATAAAGGAAAAAGACAGTAAGGTGTGCATGAATCCATAAGCGATAGATTGTTGGAAGCTGGCAAAGTGTTCAGTGGGATGCTCTTAAACTTATTTAATCAGCATCTTTGCTGTGATGCTGTCAGAGTAAAGAAATTGGAGGAGGTGCTGTTGATCTGAAGGGAGGTGATAATCTTAGAAATAGGAAGCCCAAGTCTGTTACTGTTTTAAGAACTCCCTTTCAATTTTGGGGAGCTCTATGTACCTCTGTTGTTCAAAACCAAAATATATTTTATCATAGCTGTGCTAATCTCAAAATACATTGGAATCTGACTGTGAATTTTGCCAAGTATTAATACCTTCTGCACTGTGTTTTCTCTTCCTCCATGGGAGTGGAATAGCGGGGGTGTGGGTCTGTCTGTGTGAGGGCAGAGAATGGAAGGCATAGCCTGGGGGAAATTCAGGCAGCCTCTCATTTAAAAATAAATGAAATGGATAGGAAAACAAATATGCAGATGCTGAGAACTTGGCCTCACTGTTGAGAAGCTCTGGGGTTTCCCTTTCAGCAATTGGCTGGAATGCCAGATTTTGGGTCTAGAAATACTAGCTTCAGTCCTGAAGCTGAGTTGGTTGTTTGCTGTGGTTGGCATCCTGTTCAGAGAATAGATGCAGGAATGTGGGCTCGAGAGACACTGCAGCTCAAGAGTTGCCATGGATATTAGGAAAACATGCCAGAAAATCATTAAACCTCAGTCCAGAAACACCGTGGATTTCCAGCCCTTCATCATGCAGCACAGATGCTCCCTTTGGGCTGAGCAAGGCTGTCTGCTCTTACAGCAGATGGACCCCTTGGAATACAGCAGCAAGGGCTGCAGTGTTGCCTGCAGCCTGAAGGCATGGGTTGATTAATCTCACCCACTTCTTACATGTAGTGGAAGAAGCTGCTTTGCAGCTTGTCAGTCACGGAGAAGGATTTTCCACTTCCAGAAGTTCTTGCACTCTGCATGTACATAAAGAGGTAAGATCTGGTGTGGTTTCCCATACCAATTCCTCCAGGCTCTGTAAAGAGAAGTCCTTAGGAGACATTGCAGTTGGGATAGCTTTGTGCCAAAGAGCTGTCTTAAGGGGAAAACTGGCCTCATTTTCCTCTGGCTTAACACCTCTCATTGAAACAGGCGCCTTTGCCCCTCAAGATGGCGCTAGACAAAAACTTGCTTCCACCAGGCTTTTGAGGCACATGCTTAGATGTGTCACATCCTCTTGAGAGACGTCCTTAATGATGACATTGGGTACATTGATGCTTTTGAACTCAACCCCCATCACAAAGGATGTGGTACTTAACTAGACCAATGACAGAGAAAACTCTGTTTCAGCCTAAGGAGCCTGAAATTTTATATGATTCTGCTATTCCTGCCTGGGCTAAAATAGCTTGAAATTGTTGACGTTTTGGTAGCAAAGTTTACCTGGACAGAGCTAGGGCTAAGGCAAATGCAAAAACATCGTGTTGTGCACCCATTGTTATATTGTCATAAATTTTTTACACCAGTTTGTGCTTGTGTATATGAGACTAGACTAGGTAGTCTTGGGATTAAGGCCATTTATGTGTTGAACCTGTCATTATTCATAAAAGAACTATGAGGGTAGCCAGAGCCTGCTTTCCTTTAGGCTTGGATTCGCGTGAATGCATAGATAAGTGCATGCATTGCTCTCCCTGTCTGCAATGGCTAGGGTACTTTAATCTGATTGCTGCAGCTCGTGTCGATTTTGCGCTGATGAAGCTTTGACTGGGTTGTCCTATTTTTACTTGGCTGGCACCCTGCCCTCACTATAGCAAATACTGACAGTGCTTGTCAAGGACAACACTGGGAACTTCAGTTCCCTTAAGTGACCCGGGGAAGGGAGGAAGTAAAAAAAACAAAGAAAGATTCACGTAGAATCCACCTTGGCAGATGGACGGATGGTACATCTGGCAGGATGTCCTGGGAATTCTAGAGACCTGCAATGAGGAACACAAACCTGACCTTAGGTATTTTCTTATGAATCTTGGCAGTGTTTCATCTCTGTAGCATCATTGGTCAGACACAAGCACAGACTGATATTGCTGTCCTTATTAAACCAAGATTCATCTGCATATTCCAATTCTCCTAGCAAATACAAATGGAGAGAGCAGCATGTGGTATACATAATAAACACTGCGATGGGATTGGCGTTAACAGCTTACCTCATTAGGGGGAAGCATACTGAGTTGATTCATGAGTTTGCTTCCCTGTACTACTTGAGTTATGGAGCACAAATAGCATCCTTAGTCCCTATCCTTTTATCTCTACCCATGTTTTATCTGTGAAAATTCTTCATAACATTTTCTAAATAAATCAGCTTAAAGTGTTCTTTTTTCTTGCTAAATAGAGCTGACCTTTTAATTTCTGCTTTATACCCACTTCCTTTGTAAATTACATTAGATTTTACTATCAATTTTTACTTGTAAGAAATAATAATAATTTTTTACTTTTTTCTCCTTTTCTTTTAGTACTGAGTTTAACATTGCTTCATGTGTTGTACTGTCAAAATGGGCCTTTGGGAAATTAATTGCTATTGCAGGTGAAGGGTGTTAGGATAAATCCAATGAAAGCACAGTCTCTTTTTGCATTTCCCAAATCTCCTCTAAGATTTAATCTGTGCCCTGCAGCAGAAGCCAAACTTTATATTATTTTTTTTCTTCCCTGAAGTTGGCCATGCAAATGAGAAAATATCCTGGCTAATTATGCCCAGTGAGTTTTAATGTTATTTATTACAGTCCCAGGCTGGGATTGAAAAAGCAAACACTTAATATTGCATTCACCCCCACATAAATACCTGCAGTGCACTGCAGACAAAAATAAAACAAAAAAAAAAAAACCACAACAAAACCAAACTGGACAATTTGACATCCTTTCTTTTTGTTTTTTCTAGTATTGCTATTTTCAGTATATAATATCTTTTCTGCAGAAATGACAATTATTTTATATTCCAGATTATTTTCTCATTGTGACATTCCTCTTGTTTTTCTGTTCTTGGTTTTATACCAATGAGTTGGACATTTTTAGATCACACTTCTTGAATTTGGATGGTACCAGTTGAAGACACAAGAAGGGATGTCATCTATTCTCTTTTAAAACATTTCTGATTTTGGGTAAATCCCAAAGTAGATTTGAATATTGCCTGCCTATATCTCTGTCGTAAGCCAAAACAAAGCATTTAAACTGCACACCTTCAGATACTAGAATACCTTTATCTTTTTCTAGAACTGTTCCATTTAATGCTACGTACAGGAGGGGCTGTCCTGGCTGGTTGTAAGGGTCTGATAATCCAGGTTATAGTTCCTTTGGTTTTTGTGTCACCTTAAAAAGATCACTTCAGTCCTGTGAGTGACTATTTCCCCTCTCACCTTTTGTCTCTCTTGCGGGTTTCAGACGTAGGCTCCAGTAGACATGGTTACAAATAGCACAGGCCACAATGAAGCTTCATGTCTCCTTTCAATTTCTATATTAATTAGGGAAATTATGGACAGGTTTTCAAAAAGTTTCCCTTTCTCATGCTTGTGTTGGTACTTTATACTGACAATTTGCTTTGTGTTTGTACAGCAAAAATTACAATATTGTTAGAAATGCCCCTTTCTTTTTTATCAAATTTTCCTTACAGAATTTGTCTTTTTCTCTGTACTAAAACCAAAGCAAAATACTGGAAATAATGATGTGGAAATGGAAGGGGGAAAATATCTTAAATCCAAACTATGTTACATGGTTGGGAAGGAAAAGGTGAAAAAGGTATCTTAATGACTTAATCCTGTATAAAGATCAATATACAGTGGAAAAAAATAGTGTTAGAAATAGAGAAATACCTGATGTTTTGTGATAGTGAAGAACCCCTTGGGTCCTTCCCAAAATTGCGCCTACATCACAAATTAAACATGCTAATTAATGTAATTAAACCACTGCAGGTAGCTCGTTTTGGAGTGTGAGTCTTGGAAACCCCCTCAATACCACACAAGTTTTAGGGTAGAAGGGCAGGATTCAGAAAAGCTGACCAAGATTTTAAAAATCCAAAACCACAGGCACCCAAAAGCTGGGTGTCAGAATTAAAATCCCAGCAGTTCTAAAGACCATCCTCCCCATCATCTCATATCTATTCTAATGTTTAAACTTAGCTGGATAATGCAGGTGATGACAGAGCTTCTCTCTCTGATAGCTTAAGGGCTGCCTGACAATGAAGTGTAATAAAACCATGTAGAAGAATTCCCTGCTCTTGGACTGTCGGATGAGCTCGGTCTGTGGTAATTGTAAAACAGGAATTTGTTCAAAGCAAAGTCTCTGTAAAAATAGGCAGTCACAGTGCACTGCCTAAAAATAGGCAGTCACATGCTACCTCTGAAGAGGGGGAAGATTTTGGTCCTTTGTATTTCTTTAATATGAATGCAGAGGAATGCTCAGATTATTTGGACAATGACATGAGTTGGCTTTGTCTGCCCTGCCTTAATTTTAAGGTTAATTTCCCTGACTTTGTTTCATACATGCAAGACCAGCCATAGAAAGCAGAGATGTAGGACCACGAAGGGTTTGCTGCTCTGTGGAAATACTATGTTTCACAGCAAAATAAAGACAGGTTCTTCAGGCTCGTCTGCCACACTTACATCACCACATCTGAATTGCGAGACTGATCGTGTTGTAATTTTGCTTATTTGTTTATTTTCTTGTGAAGCATGAAAATGGTGGTGAATTTAAATCTCATTTACCTGATGTCACTGCAGAGTAACTAAGAGCAGTGCTGATCTGGTCCTTTAAAATGTGTTTTGTAAATGCTGTAAGGGGTAACTACAAAACTCGTTTGAGACAGGTGAATTCCTTCCTGTATCTGCAATGACTTGTACATGTGCAAAGATGCTGGAGTTGGAGATAGTTAGCTTGTGTCTCACAAAGTGGAGGGACATCCCACTAGTGCTGGAGATGGGATTTGCCCTGAATGAGACCCTTGTGGAGAAAGAGGGCAGTTTGAAGGTTGGTAGGGGTCTACTTATGTGGCTTTTCGAATCCAACTTGAGTGTGGAATAGAGTTTCTGGGGGAACCCGAAGAGAGTTCACCCCCATTGCTATTCATTTAGAGTAAAAATTCATGGGAAGTGCAACCCCATGGTAAATTAAAGGCCAACTACAGGGATGCATGTAGCATATAATATCCTGTCCTTGTTTGTTTGATTTTTGCAGATGGATTTTCTGCTTTTGCTTTGTAAAATGATGAATTCTAAATGAAACAGCTGTCTGTACAGGATGGTTTATTTGTTTCCCTTTTTTCATTTTCAATTTATTTATATAAAATCCTTTCTGCTGATGCCAAGCCAAACTGTCAGCACATTTACCTCTATTAAAAATGTAGGTGTTCTAACAACAAAGCAATCAAACTTTAAAAAAAATGCCTTTTATCTAAGGCATAGGTAACAAGCTCTTTCCCTTCACTCATGCCGATCCCAGCACAACCTCCTCCCACAGTTCTTTCCCAGCCACATGCCTGAGGGCAGTTCATATCAACATTCAGGTTTTCTAAATGTTCATCTCACAGTGGTGTACAAGTGCAGAGTCTGAGAGCCAAGATCGCCAATAATGGAAATAATAGTACATTTTAAATGTTTAGTCACCAAGTTTTGCATTTATTTAAATGACCTTTTTTTTAACATATATTAGTGTGATAGAGAAAATGACTTCCAGAATGGAAAAGAAGAATTGCCTTTTTTCACTTTATTCTTGTTCTTTTTCTACTCCATGATTTCTCATAACATAATAAATTAGGAGAAGAAAATGTAGATGGCTTAAAAAAGAATAAGTATGGCACAATACTCTTTTTTAAAAGATGTTGATCAGTTTTTTGCAGTGGCAAGAAAAGAGAGAATGTGAGAGGTGTGGTGATGAGGAGGGAATGTGGAAGGAAAACTGAGGAAAGCTGAGGAAAGCCAAAAATCTGGAGAGTGTTACACCTTCTGTAGCCTGTGTTAGCAAACAATGCCTGAAACCAAGAAAAAAGAAAGACAATGTGATTCAAATGGGGAATCAATATTGGTTTTACCCACTCTTTCTCCTTTCCTCCCTCTGGTTCTGGTAGTTCTCTTTTCTCCCTTTAGTTAAGGAGACCTATTTTGCCACAAATAAACATCCAGAGAGAAAATAAGAATGGAATGTGCTCATGTGGTACTTTCTTTTCTATTGCTCTCTGGTCTTTGTTTGTTTTCATATTGGTGTAAACTGTTGAAGCAGTTACACTTTGTCTCTGTAGTAGTATTGTGGATATCTCTTCCCCTTCTCTTCCAAACACTTCTCTGGTCTCCCCTTGAACCCATTACTTATATCCAAAATATGGAATCACAGAATGGTTTGAGTTGGAACAGACCTTAAAGATCATAGAGTTCCAATGCCCCTGCCATGGGCAGAGACACGTCCCACTAGAGCAGGTTGCTCAGAGCCCCATCCAGCCTGGCCTTGAACACTTCCAGCGATGGGACATCCACAACTTCCCTGAGCAACCTGTTCCAGTGTCTCACCACCCACACTGTAAAGAATTTCTTCCTAATGTGTAGTCTAAATCTCCCCTTCTTCAGCTTAAAACTGTTGTCCCTCGTCCTATTGCTACACTCCCTGACAAAGAGTCCCTCCCCATCTCTCCAGCAGGCCACCTTTAGGTACTAGAAGGCTGCTATAAGGTCTCCCTGGAGCCTTCTCTTCTCTAGGTTGAACAACCCCAACTCTCTCAGCCTGTCAAGGAATTGTACAGATTTATGGCTCAGTAGAGGAGGGCAAAAATCCATGCTGTTGCAATTGGCCTCAGCCTGTTGAGTTTAGTGGAAAGACACCTTTAGTGGAGCAAAGTACAAGCTGTTCAACTAACACCATGAGTTTCGTCATACATTCATGTTATACTATATGAGGTCATCTCTGTTAATGTTATTGTTTGTTAACTATACATGAAATAGCTGCGGCCCTTAAATGGGAAAACAGGCTGAAATATACTTAATTTCAGATAATATTTAGACAAATACTTTCTTGATACAAAAACTTTTAACTTTCATGTGTTTTCTTGTTATGGCATTGTTGAGTTATAGGGACTTGGTGGTTGCCTTAAAATGATGTCATATTGGCTCTCCTAATATTGAGAGTGTGTGTGCCTTTTTTTCTTTCTCTGTCCGATAGCTCTTTTTTTTTTTTTTCCCTCTCTCTATTTAGGAAAAATAGAGAGTGGTGCAGGCGGGATGTGTTGTGCTGACTATAACAAAATCTGAGAGGTGCTTATTGAAAGTACTGGGTTTATTTCCAGTCAAGTGTAACATCAAATGTGTAGAACTCCTTCAGCCTTCCCACTCAAGTAATTTTGTCATTGTTATTTCTTCATCGTTCCTATCAAAGGGCCAAATTTTGCCCTCTAATATCTATGCAGTTTTTCATTTCAATTCAAAGGAGTTGAAAGTTTTGGAGGTGAATGTTTCATCTAAGGACAGTGAATGCTTTTGTGCAGGCTCTGCATATTGCTCACTTAGATGGCTAAGGTGTGTGTTTTCCAGCTTGGCCGAAGGAGGGAAAATTGTATTTGCTTCATTTATTTTTTATAAGATTCATTCAACTTGATATATTCTATGAATTAATCTGGAATCCAGAAGATCAGAGTCCCTCATCTGTCACAAACTGTCTTAGGCAAATCATTACATTTCAAGGTGTCCCAATTACGATACTTCCAAAAATTGAGTTGATTCTGTTTGTTCGTTTCAATTGCAAATAGGTCAGGGGCTGCCTGCTGCATATTTTTGTCTATGAAACCTTCTGTGAAACCACTGTGGTTTTTTGCTAAAATTGTTTGATTCTACTAGCATGCAAATATTAATTTATATTTTAAATTATATGTATTTAAATCCTTCAACATAAGTATCTAGGACAATTAGCAAATGGAACAACCTGTGATTTATCCATGTCTTGATTAATTTTAATCATAACTATTTCTTAATTTTGAGTTCTCTGACAATTAGGCTAAATTTTGCTTCTAATGAAGACACAACTTTTCAGCTCGAATGGGATTATGGTAATTATTAGAGTTACAAAGAAATTTGTTTCATAAGCTCTTAGAAGGGTTAGTTATCTCACCAAAAACAAGATCAATGCAGTTCGTGCTAATTAAAGCAAATAGACTAAGGAATAAAAAAAGTTTAATTCTGAATTTATGAATATAATTAAAAGCTTACATGGCTAGTTCAACTTGCATTTTGTGCATTGTTGGGGGGAAGAAAAAGTGTCTGTATTTGTAAGACAAGTAGAAATGAAATGACCTTGAACTTTGTAAAGCCTTTAATAGGAAACTGTTTTAAGGGAATAAATTTGGCTAAGCCTCTGCTACGGGCCTTTGGCAAACCACAAATGACTAGTAATTAGCTCTACTGCATTGGGTTAATTAATAAAAGGTAGCTTAAAATAGGCAAAAAGTGTATATGTCCATTACTCTGATGATGTAAATTATGCTAATAACACAGTACTGTTCTTTTCACCTCTCCAAAGAGCTTTATTAACATCAGATATTTCTTGTTGCCAGCACCCCTGTGATGTGAATATAACTACTGCTGTGGTACAGGTGACATAAATGAATGTTTATCAGCCAATGGCGGTTAGAAGCAAAGGCAATATGCTGAGGGCAAGGGTAGGCATGACCAGAGCACAAACATGAGCAATCTGCTCGTATAGGCAAAATACATATATATCACCATAGAGCTGTTGAATCACTGTGCTTCTCCCACAGCTTCTGGGACGAAGCTATTGGGGAGTTGCTGGTTGGAAAGAGCTGGCATGGTCCTGCAGAGCATCACTGGGTGCAGATCATGCACCAGCCAGACCCATCTATGCTGTCCTGTAGGCCGTTCTTGCTTTCTTCAGCATTGACCCAAGCCCTCTAAGTCTCTCCTCACCACTGGCAAGAGTAGATGTAGTGGCAGAGGGGCTGGCTGAGCTGTCACTGTAGCAGCAGGGTGTTAGCCTCTGTTAGGTGATTTCCCAGCACACCATTAAAAACCAGAATTTCATCCTTTCTCAGACTTCCTGCCCTGTAAGGATGGGACAAACCCAACAGTTTTGGCCTTCTCCTTTGTTTCTTTATAATTTTAGAAATAAGGTGCTCTCAACAGCACTGAATAAAAGCTTCTTGGTGAGCTGGAGAACCAAACATGCCGTTCTCATTCTCTTTCCTCATTTTGTATTGGATCCCAATGATTAATAGAGGCCATAACAAAGATTTTTATAAGACCAATATATCTTATAATTGGTTTAACAGATGTTACAGATAGTTATAAATAAAATACTTTATTCTTGATTTCCTATGTCTCTAATACTTGAATAATAAATAATGGCTATAATAAATGAGTAAGCGCTAATAAAAATGAATTAATCTTTCATATTAATTTTTACATGAGCTTTATAATTTTATGTACAATGGCATAAATAGTGATCAAGCAAACCTGAGTTCTAGAACAAATCTCAGACTCACACTTGTAAGGAGGAGTATATATGTATGTATGCACATACTTGCATACAGTATATGGACGATGAGAGGTTAGTCTGATAGGCCTCTATGCACATAAACAGGTTTCTTTGGGTTGTCAGTTTGTCAGCTCTAAGCGACCTTGGACTCAAATAAACCGAAGAATGCTGGCTGGTGGGGCTCGGGAGGCTGGTGAAAACAATGGCCATTAGTGACTTACAGCTTTTCTGCTTGCACGCATGAAATATGTTTGTGTTATAAGGAATCTAGAAGAAGCAGACTGAAAGCCATAGCTAGAGGCAATATGCACACTTAAATGCAAAAAAATTTCCTAAGGATGAGATGAACTACAATAAAATCATGTCTTGCACTGGTACAAATCTAGGTAGAAACAGTGACTTCACCACTAACACCACTGAAAGATCTGGGCCATCAAAAGGGTTTTGAAGCTCGATTTACAGCAAAGCAAAGCCTAATAGAGTGCTGATGTGTAAGAGATAAAGCGATTGCCTGCTTTCTATCCACCTACCCTTCACAATTGAATCAGTGGTATAAACAAGTTACTCATTTTTCAAAAGTCAAACGTCCATTGTAAAAGTGATTATCTAATATACAGTAAGGGAAAAAAAAAAAAAAAGAAAGAAAAGGCAAACAATGGAACAAGCTCTGTTTCCATTTAGGCTGGTGTAACTCCATTGCACTGCCTGCGTTTACACCAGTGTAGTTGAGATCAGCATTCACTTCTTGGCCCGGAGATTGAATTTATCTCCCACAGCTTTTGTTTCTGTTCGCTTCCCAAGCTACATGTTGTTGTGTCTCTTCTTTCAATAATTTGCTTCACATAATGCTTTAGAGGCATACCAACTAAAATGAGAGAAAGAAGAGGGAGTACAGAACTCATAATTGAAGTATATTTTTCCTCTCACATCTGAGATTTTCATGCTATTTGTGTTATCACAAATGTAACTCAGCCTAATTTTGATAACAATGATGCCTGTTTAATCAGAGAACAGGGGATTCTCCTTTGAAACAATATTTCAGTAGTGTTTTCGCCTGTTACTCATCCTTCTCTGTGCTCGGAGAGTTTGAGACGCTTTATTGCTAAGAAGTAGAGGACAAGTGGAATGTTTTATTGAGTGATCTTTACCTATTTGCTGGATGCATTAAATATTGTTGTCTTCTATGCTTGTATTTGAAGTGAATCACAGGTCAGAGGAATAAGTAATTATTTCGGGTACCATGCAGTGGTTCAGCCCAAGGAAACTCTTGCCTGAATGAGGAAGTGAGACAGTTTTATAATTTTTTTTTCCAGCACGCTATTTTTACAGAAATGTTTATAATTAATTGGATTTTTTTTAAACTGTCTCCAATTAGATGTTTACCCAACTACTGTGAACATGGAGGAAAATGCTCTCAGTCCTGGACCACCTTTTACTGCGATTGTAATGATACAGGCTACATGGGAGCTACCTGTCATAACTGTAAGTAAACCCACACGTACAGTATTTTCTACTACAGCTGGTATGTCAAGGTGCACATACACCAGAGAGAAGCTTTGTGAGACGTCATATCATATTATAGGATGTAGCATGTTCTGACACGTTTTGACCAGGTCAAGAATTAGACTGGGAATACCACAGGAATTGTTTTGCAATACGTGTGTTTCTTGGCAAGTATTTTGGAGAAAACAAAACAAGATTATTTTAACTAATTTTCCACATTTTTTCTCATGTTATATGTTGATTTGGAGAATCTTACATTAATTTATATTACATACATATCATAGAGACATTGGTCATTAGACATTTAGTTTAATTTAGCTGGGCTGAGCTGGATGATTTTAATCTGTATTTGTGACTTCATCAATTTTGGCACCATGGTAAACTTCCTGTTCTATCACTGGAAATATAGAGGAAAAAAAGGAGTGAGTAAGGATAACAATTCCAGGAATACAGCTATAACCACTCCAGGTGTTTGATGAGCATTTGGACCGCAGATAGGATGAGACTGATGAGAGATGCACTTTTTTCCCTGTTCAGCAAAAAAGCAAAAGAGAAGAAAAGGTTCTTAGTGGTTTGAAGCTGAGAATATTGGCAACTCTACTGTAATTCTGGGGACTTTAATGGTTTGCTAATTAACGATGAAATCATTTGTGGTGTGAGGTCTGCAGCTGATGGGGGAGGCTGTTGAGAGTTCTATTCATAGATTCATCACCTGAACTCTACATTGTAAGCAAAAAGGAAGCTAAGGGTTTGGTGCAGAAATCATGCCAAGCCAGATAAAGGATGGGGAGAAAAATGTTGAGTTTATAATTTTTAAAAGTCAGTTTACTTTTTGCCCAATGTTTTTGTCATTCCAAAAGGCACCCGCTCTCTTCAAAACCTCCAAACCCAACCCCAGATTCCCTGCAGTGATTGAGGCCATAGCAGAATATTTACACCAGCTGATGGTTGGTACAAAACCAGGTGGCCGAATTGGTTGGTGAGAAGGCAAAGGATCCTTGGGGAAGGAAGTGGTCAGTTGCTACTGACAAAGGCAATTAGGGACTCTAACCTCTAGGCTACATCTGTGCTGTCATACTAGCTCAGGGCCTGAGGCTTACTATGTCTGTGCCAGCTTTGTGTCCAAAGGAGACCATTTCATTACTGCAGAGGACTGGTTCATGACTAGTTTTCCCCACAGACATTTCCATGGAGCTAGTGAAGCCTCCTGCTTGTATGAACTCATGTCTGCTCTCTCAAAGGCCCATATGTAGCTGCAGTTATTTAAGGTTCACTGATGTAAAAACTAGCCTGAGAAGTTTCTCTGGAAGATCTTGTGTTAAGACTTTCCAGCAGATCAAGCTGCGCACACATATGATGCACAGCCATTCAGCTGCTCATCTTATTTACAACCATATTATCAACAGCTAATTTGATTCCAGTTAGATTGTGGAGCCAGCTGCCCTGTAAGCCAAACAGCACTGATAAATGGCAACATTAGTCTGGAGAAATGCATTTCTGTGCTTGAAATGTGCAATGAAACCATTTCAAAGCCGGTGGGCAAATGCACACTGTTGATAAGAAACCTGCAGAACAAGAGACGTTATCCCTTTCAGCTGATAGTGGTTGACGTACAGGAGTACCTTGTAGCAGGTGAATGAAAGCCGCAGATCTGATCACAGCATAATTCCAGAATATCCTCAATGTACAGGCAGCTCTTCCAATCATGTAATGCAGTGTAGTTCTATCAAAGCAATACATCTAATTTCTGCAGGTTTGAAACGTTATCTCGACAGATTTTGATTTTTAATAGATCACTAAGGCTGACAGGCCTGAAATTGAACTTGTACCACTTTGGAGAGGCTATTTCTTTTATTAAACTGCCCTTCAGACCCAAGTCTGTGCAGCAACAGTGGGAAGATTTGACTGGCAATCTGCTGGAAGTCAAACAGAGTGTGAATGGTTCTATTGTTAGCTGGATTTCTTTTCTGAGTTGTGTCAGTGTGGTTTTTGCCTCTTTTTTGCTGTGGTGTTTGTAAGAAGTGGGTAGCACTGGTTGAGCAGCATAAGAAGACCCATTCCTTGTCATGTTTTCAGGAAGAACTGCGTCACATGCATCTGCAAATCAGAAGTAATTGATTTATATTTTATTAGCTCAGATTGGGATGCCTTACCATTATAAGAACTGAGATCTGAAGATATATTTTCCCTAACTTACTGTCATCATCTGTGATGATCAAGTGTTGAAATACATTCTGTGATTGATACACTGGTTTCTTCCAAATTCTTCAAATTCATGGACCACAGTGGATCCCACTGTGAAGAACAGCTAATAATACGGACTATCCCTGCTCCAAAGAGTTTGCAGTTAATTTTCTGAGGGGGATAAACATGTTGGCACAGGTGATGGACTCCCAGAAAGTGTTCATCAGCATCACAGGTGGCAGTTTCAATCTACCAGGTACATAATTATTGCTAGGCTTTCTTGTAGGCAAAAAGTCATAAGGTAGAGATTAGAAAGAGGAAGAAATTAAATGCTTGCAGGCATGAATAAGTGACATGGGAGAAAGCAATAATGTGCTTGTTTGAAAAATATAAGGCTATGGCCAGAGGAGTTTGACATTTTTGACAGGGCAAATACCAGAGTCACAACAGGTAGAGAGGTTGAAAATATGCCATGAAAGGCAAAGATAAATAGTTTACATTTGATGCAACATTTGATTCTGCAAACCTCAGGTATCCTCCTGCTCACTCAAAGTCCCTTCTGATCCTGAAAGCTCCTGAACCAGGAGCAACCTACATGATCCAGATGAAGGTCCACCACTGAAAGGGTGTAGGGTCGTGTCCTGTTAAATACCTATTCTATGGCAGAGAAGTTTCACCCTGAAGTCTCATCTTGTCATGCTTCTGTTCTCCTGCTCTTCTCTGAACTATGTTGTAAATACAAGTAAAATAGTGCTAAAACCCATTGGTGCTTTCTGGGTTTCAGTAACATATAGGAAGAGTCTGAATGTTTTCTAAACAGGTTGTTTCTTTCTTGCATAGCTTATTGCCTGACGCATGAGTCCATTTCTTTGTTTAGTAACTCCTAATCCTCCTTCACAACCCGCCACACATTGAATTCAAGTCTTTTGTTGTTGTTGTTGTTTTCCCAAAGGGAAAGAGAATTTGGCTTTACCTCTCATCGTTCCAGCTTCCAGTGCAATTCACATCTTCTTGCTGGCTAGTCACAGCACTGACTAGCAATTGTGTTTTCATCTCTGTACTATCTGTAGCTGTGAAATTCTAAAGCATATGTTATTGCCTTGCTGTCATGAATGCATGTGAACATGCAATTTTATAGGAAATATAGAGCTCGTGCTTACTGTCCCCGGTACCTATTTCACTGCCCACACTTTGGGAAACTAGGAGTCACAGAATAACCACATAGGATATTAAGTTAACGGTAGGTGAGTTACGTTTGCTTGTGTATGAGTTATGTGGTGCCTTAGTTTCTCCACCTCTGTTGGAAATAAGATCCAATTTGCAGGTATATTAGAAAGCGTGTGGTCTATATCTGTCATCTACTGAAATGGTATGGATTCTTTCTTTTGAAACTACTGTTTGCTTACTGCTACTTGAGTTGATCTGTAGCTAAGACAGTGCTTTAAGGATATAATCTTATTTTGATTTGTAAAATGCAGGGATTTGCTTTTTGGTTTACTTTTAAATGTGCTTCACAGAGCTTGCATTTATATAGATTGGAAGATTAGCTCAGCTGAAGCCTTTTTAATGGTAGGTACTTACTGTTTCTACAGTGTGGTGGGTAGCCTACTGATCCATCAGGTATTGGAGTAGTCTGATATCATCCAGATAGATAGGAGAGGATTCTTTATGTAATCACGTGTGAACCATAGCAAAATAGATAATAATGTTTGTTTTCTGTTTTCCTCTTTTAGATAGAAGCACTGATGTTAGCTCACAGCTTTGGGAAAAGGTCTGGGTGGGATTCAACTCATCTATTTTTTGCTGTGTGATACTGTGGCATCTAATCTAAGATAGTGGCCTGCTCTCTCTCTCTATGTGTAACAGAGAATGAGCTATTTTCAGAATTTGACTAATCTCACTGTGAGATAGGGTACTCACAGTAAGTTCAGGGACCACCCTAGAAACACAGCTGTCTCTGTTGTCTACAGAGGGAGGCTGTCTTAGGTTAGACATATAGTAGGCAACTGAAGCTAGATAAGAATTTTAGGTGTGTATATATATAAAGAGGAACAGAGGAAGAGGAATTACAGGTGTGTATATATATATACAGAATATTTTTAATTGAAAGGTCATAGTTTAAAACCTGCATAGTTATCTCTCTCATACAGTTAGTTCTCCTTGTAATTATCATGTGACAGTGAAAGCAGTAGACCAATGTAAAATGGCCCTGAGATACAGAAAGTTATAACTTTATTGCAAGGTAATGATTAGTAATCTTCTCTTTCTATGAGTTATATTAGTCCCTTAGAAGCCTCATCTTCCCCTTCTGTATTTCTATTATTTTTATATATGATAGTTTTCAGATGGCCTTTAGTCTTGAGTGTATCTTTTTATTCCGAAGAGTGCTGAACATTAATATAAAGGATGATGAGAAATATAAAATAATGGTGTTATTCATCATGTTCTGGGGATGTCAACATGTCCCAAAGCTTTGCAAGGTGATAATTAACAGAATGTAATTTAATACTGTATATTTGCTTTGGTGTGTGATCTATCTTGCACATACAGGCATGTGTCTTATTGGCCAAGGTAATTGCTGGAGGAAAGATCCATCCAATAATGGAAATGTCATATAGTCATTGATATGACGTAAACTTAACATAACTTCAGGCTCTGAAAATGTATTTTTAATATTAATATGCTTACTGCATATATCATTTTTGATCTGAAAAGCTTAATATAGCTTCAGCCAGATCATTAGCACTACTGGAGCTACAACTTAAAGTGCCAGCCACGGATTTGGTAATCCTCTCATGTTCCAAGGTATGGAAATGCGTACACAGTTTACTGGCTGGGCAAATGAGATTCAGAGAATTTGTCTGGCCCATGTCTACCCGTGAGACTGGTCATGTAATTTACATGTTCTGAGTAGCCAATTTTCCTGTGTGAGATTCTTGGGGTAGGTTTTTTTCCATGTATATTTAAACCCTACGGTGTTCTTTGATTAAACAAAGCACATTTGATATTTGTGTCAAGCCTTCAGTGCTGTACTTGGTGTTCCTGCATATTTTTGTTCACACCATGCTTCTGGCATGTGAATTTTCATAGTTTATTTTTTAATAAGTTATTGTCTTATTAATGTTTTCCCTTCAGTTTGTGTCTCTGTAAATTGTCCATTTGCATTTCTCGGTGGTGTTCATTTAAAAAAAAAAAGTTTTTCCCGTTGCCTGACATTTCCTTATAAATACCACAGAGAATATCCACTTTGGGACTTTACTGCAGAACAGAGTGGGTGGGGGACTAACTCAATCCCTTTTGAAGCCTGCCTGTGTCAGGTGTGACCATCACCGCAGGGACACCAGTACTTTCAAAAGCAAGGTTGAAATACCGTGCTTTGCACAGCGTCCTTCAAGTCTTTGATTTCTCCTTTGTCTCCAGTGCTGCTCTTAAAATGGTGTAGGTCTCTCTGCCTGCTTTCTTGCAGCAGCAGGACTTGCAGGTCACCCTGCACCAGCACCAGGCAGGGGCCACTGGAGTACGTGACTGACACAGCTGCCTTCAAACCTCAGCGGGAAGCGACAGGGGAGGACGGGCTGACATGGCCTTTCATTCCTCGGCCACGGGGAGCCTTAGCTTGAATTGTAGGAAATTGTCTAATCCCCAAGTGTAATGGAAGGATTCCTCCCAAACATCCATTTAGGTGACACTGTGGTAAAAGTAATTTTAAAGCTATCTATGGAAATAACACATTCTTTATCGCAGGAGTAAATACATATTTTAAAAAGGAAAAATAAGCCATCTGTCATCCAGGCACATCACAACGAAGACTGCATTAGCCTGTCAAAAGCAGAGCTGTCAAAACCCAGTTTTTGAGAGTACAGATTTCATTTTCTGGCATTTAACAAGACAATTGTTTCATAAGGGTGAGAATGACAATCATTCCCAGAGTTCATTGCCTGTACTAATCCCTCTGCTGTTGGAATGTAAAGAGAAGAAACCTCCCATTGCACGTTGCTTTATTTGTTATTTAGAAAAATCTTTGATTGAACACACATTACTCTGAGTCTGTAAGAACAAATTTGTCAGGCTGAGGTATATAAGCAGAGGGTGAAACAGTCATCTCCGGTCTGCCTCAAGGAGCTCTGAGTGTTTTGGTGAGAGTGCTTTATTCAGTCTGTGTTGGCGTTTGTGCGTATGAATTTGTCCAAGGTCAGTCCAGGGCTGGTTGCAGATCCAAACTGAATCCCCAGCTCTTATTGGCCTTTCAATTCTAATCAGTATGCAAGTTTTTACCTCAGAATGCAGTTTTAATTATTATTGTAGGGTTTATTATTAGTCTTTGCATCTAAGTTAAAATAATTGCAAAGAATTGGGTGTGGTGAAACCAACGTGCATCTCTGCTACATTTTACCTGGGGAACAGAAAATGTCAGCTCATCCCAATGAAATAAAGAATTAAAGTTCTTTAGGTCTCTTTAATGCATTTTATATACTATATCACCGTAAAATGTTACGTCCATCTGAGAAATTGAAAATTATCAACTACATTTATTAGGGTATGAGAATCCAATCTACATATAGCAATATTACGGGTTTCATTTTGGTAATCATAACTAGTACAGCTCAAATTCTGAATCTCCATCTCAGAGTATTTGCAAAGAAATGTATGTGATCAATTTCCAAAGAAATTGGAAATACAGTAGTAAAGAAATATTAGGAATCTTAAGGTTGACTTGTAGTTAATTTAATTTTCGGAGGAAAATTATGTAGGTATCCATTAAATTTATAAAGTATAGAGTCCTTTGATTAAAAAAAAAAAACCACACACAAGAAAAACCACCCCTAATTGCTTGTGATTTGGAGTTTATGCTCTTGTCTGTAGCTGTACCAGTAATGTACTGCTGAGTGGAGGGGAGAGAGGTTTACTGTGTCTGATCTCCCAGTACTGAAACTGAAGTCTTGGTGTCATTGTAACCTTCATGTTGAGTCCACCAGCCAACAATAGATTAAATATGGGTAAGGGGTGCGCCTTACTGGACAAACTAAAAGTTTATTCATTCATTGAAGAGAGGAGGCTTTAAATATAGTTCTTCCTGGGGATTATTTGTAGAAGTTCTTTGCACAAAAAAGTTTTTCTTTTTTTAGCCAAAATGCAAAGAGAGGTGAAAAATGAGATTAAAGTGCCTGAGAGAGAGAAGAGGTTTTATAAATTAGGAACATGGAGGCAAAGGAAACAGAGCTCTTGAGTGCTCAGGAAAACTGAGGCCAGCTAAAGGCTTATCTGCCAGAGAAGCTCTATGATAAAACAGTGAGCGTTTGCTCAGTGAAGGCTCTCGTGGAAACTGCAGGTGAAGTGGTGAGGGCAAAAATAAGATTGGAAGCCAAATGTCAATACAGTAACAGGTATTTAGTGAAAAACTGAATAAAAAGCTGTTTTATTGGGTACAATGGAAGTTTGACTTTACAAATGTTTGTGCCCAGCCATATACTGTTAAAAGATTTCAACTACAGCAGGGATACAATCTCTTCTGATCTGTGGACTGTAATTAAGACAGTTGGATTAACAAGTTTAAGATACTTCAGGGGGCTGAACAGTGATGAAATTCCTCATTTTTAAAGCTTGTCAGGCTCTTGTAGCATATTGAATCAAGACTGAAGTTTCAATTGCAGAGCCAAGTTAAGAGGGACCCCAGCCCTGTTGGACCTGACTGCAGAGAGCTACTTTGTGTGCTCTGGCTGACCAACCGTAAGGGTCGTGATGCAGGAATTAGAAAATGAAATTTTGGAGTAGATTTTGCACAAAAGGTCAGAATAGGTTATTATAATGACATTGAAATCTCTTAATGCCTTTCTAGCATTGAATTCGGAATCATGGATTTGTAGCTTGAAACTTGATCAATCAAAGTGCATATTTATACTTTTGCTAGGATGCTTCTTTACGTATGTAGTGTGTGTGGCTTGAAAGAATATGGGAAGTATATATTTCAGATCTATAATTTTGATTTTTGAGTTCATGAATCTTTATATCCCAGGAAATACAAGAGAGCATGTAGAATTGGGTGATGTTGATCTGACTGGGGATAAAGTGTTTATCAAAGTTTCAGAAACCATTTCATAAGCACCTGAGAAGATGAGAAGTGAGAACTAGAGGAAAAGGTGGCCATTATGATCAGTGGGTAAAGCAGTGTTCAAAATGAATGCTCTGATGGGATGAGTTGTTGATCTGAAAAACTAGTTTAATTTCAGATACTTAAGACTGAAAGAGATACCCGAGGGAGAAATTGGGTATACATGTTTCAGAGAGGATTATAAGGCATTGGGAGATAGATATCTTGAACTCTGTCAGTATTGTGCATGCTTGAACACCATCAGCATGGCTCATCCTAGGATGTAAGCAAGAGCGCAAATAGTACTTGGGGATAGAATGGTGCTCTCAGGCTGCATCAGTTTCAGCAGTTAGCTCTGGGAGAATTTTAAATTTCTTTTAAATTTAAGCAGTAGCCTTTAAAAAAATTCCTTAAAGAGCACTGCAAAAATGTGAGCACAGGGTCCAATATTATAGTTTATAAGTGATTCTGGGGAAAAGATGAAAAAAAAAAAAGCCTATAAAAGGCATCTGTTTTTTGAGACCAAATTAAACAGATATTTCTGATGTCCAGTTTCCCTTACTAAGTCTGGGACCTTGGAGCCGAGCTGTTTCTTGTTTTGTCCTCCTGGAATAGCCCCTGTTACCAGCAATAGCCCACCAGCCAAACTCTGCCCGTGACACCTTTTACACTATGTGTTTTGCCTTGTACTATAGTTTACCTTAATGCTTTTACCTGTCATACCTGTCAGGTCCAAGCCATACCTGCAAGGGGTCAGCATGAGTTCATATGCACTGCTGACATCTCTTTCCATTGAGCACTAGTGTAATGCAACCCCATGAGGCAAAGAGCTTCATCCCGACTGCCTGTGGGAACTCGGTGGCAGGAACTGCAGTGCTATTGCTGCATGGCAGTGCAGCTCGTTCCTAAAGGGCCTGAGGAAATGCAGCAGGGGCTGAAAGTCATAAACTGTGATTTTCAGTTGGTTCTGGTTCAGTGAAACAAATGCTGCTGGAAACTATCATTTTATCTTTAATGGTTGACATAAGTCAAAATTAGTCCAAAACCAGTGTGAGACGGTTTAAGACGGAAAACTGATCTTGCTTCTCTGAGACAGTGACAACTTAGAGGTTTCGTTTTTTAAATTGTGTGTTCAAAAAGTGCTAATGAGGAAACAAGCTTTGCATGGGCAGCCTATAAAGATCATTATTTTTGTTGTTTTGGTCCTGTTTTGGTGGGAAGAGTGAAAATATAAACAATATTAAAATGCTTCACAGAAAGGAATAAAATCATTAATTTTTTAAAATGTAAAAATAATGCTTGAAAATTGTTGACAGGATTTCCTCCTAACTGACGAATAAGTCTACTTTATTAAAAAAGTACAATTACTGCAAATGTTGTTTGACTTTAAAATGTACACATTTCTCAACAGTTTCATAATTTCACTTGGTGCTTGCTTTTTGAAAGTGAGGCCCTATTACGTGCATAAATGGTTGGTGACTCTTTAGTGACAACTACAATAATGGTTTCCCACATCTCCATCTACATCAGAGAAGTCTGGCACAAAACGGAACATAAATCTGCGGGGAGTTTTCAAAGCTAAGGCTCTGGGGTCTTAACAGTCACAGCTGACTGTTCGTCTGGTTTTCACTTCTGTATAGTATTTCTGATTGCATAAAGAGAAGAATGACTGCAAAGAAATCTTGTCTTTCATTGAACTATAAAGACAGCTTCAAGTTGTTGTCACTGGAGTAATAGGGCCTTTTTCAGCAAATGGAATTGCATAACTTTATTCTCAAACAAGCTATCAGCTCAGCCTGCAAAGATGTTGAGCAGAGCTTGGAATGGATGGTGCACTTGAAATGTCTGTGGGGGCATCTATCTGCCACTGACTGGAAAACAAATATCATTTTCTCCTTGATGCATTATACAGCATAAAATAGCAAAAAAGAGAACTAAAAGTAATGGCCCATTCAGTCTAGTAGTATGCAGTACCATATGCTTAAAATACAGGCATGTGAAACTTTCAGCATGCAGTTACAAAATAAACTGTCCACAAAACTAGCTTTTCTCTAAGTCATGATAGTTAGAATGTGTTTTATGTGCTAGAGCTTGAAGTTTATAGCCTTTTCCCACTTCTGCTACTCCCTAGTATTTACTGCTGGAATTCTCATATAAGTAAAAGGAAAACATACCAGGATGAATTTTCTTCTGGCAGACATAACTGTAGTTTCACTGAAGCTTGTGCATCCTTTCAGATTTATACCAGCTGAGTACCCCTAGCCTGATTTCTAGCTCTATACAGACTTTTTTTTCCAAAGTTGCAGTGACAAAGGAACCATCTAAAGGTGAGTAGATCATCTCTGTTTGCATCTACCCATATTATTAACAGCTGAACCTTCACATCTTTCCTTATTAATTTGAAAAAAGTATATCTGGGCTCCAGCCAAAATGACTGTCATGAAGAAGCAAAATACTCAATAAGAAAAAAGTTTGTGATGAAGAATGAGTTTCTAGCTGTGCCAGTTCATTGACAACATATTAGTTTTATGTCTCTGCTTCTTGCACCATCCCTTGTCTTCGAAAATACTCTGCAAACAATTCAGGGGAAGCAATTGGCATATTCCCTAATGAGATAAGATAAAGTGTCCTGTAATGATGATGACAGCAAATTCACTAAGTGAACTGCAGTTTGAGAACTTTGCAAATTGATCAAAGCATGATTCCTTGATTGCTTACTTAATCGCCTGTTACGGTCTCTTTCCTGACCCTCCATATCCCACTTGCTTTTGTCAGCACTTCGGTGACTGAGGGACTCTATTAGCCCCTCAGGTTGTGAACAGTGGAAGAATAGGTTCTGGTTTGGGGATTTTATTTTATTTGCATTTAATGTGTAGTGTTGGCCAGCTATCAGAGGGGGAATTTAGAGATCTTCTGGACTCCTACAGTGCTTTCTACATCAGGCTAATGACTGTCAGGAAGACGTTTTCTTAATTCTGTTTATTATAGGATGGATACTAATTAAAGCACTGTCTCACCAGGTGCTGAGTACCTTAAACAGCTTCTTAACTCCAGGAAGGGTAATGCTGTGCATATTTAGCACTTAGTGATGTTCTGCCTGCTAAAGATGTGTGGCCAGGAGAGAAATGTATAAGGGTAAAGCATATTTTGGTGAGTGGTACAAGTGATTGACTGGTGAGAATCTAAATTCATAGTCAGTTTAGGATCAGAGACCCTAGAACTGTGATTATATTTTGTTGGCAGAGTGGAGAAATATCCAAATTTCAGTAAAATCTGAGTGATGGACTATCTTGTAGCATTCTTCAGAATAACAGTCAGACAAGGCTACTTCAGGCTGACCATTTAAGCCTTTCTGGAATTTGTTCCACTAGAGAAACTACTTTTAGGGAATGAGGGGAAAGGAGAGGTGTGAGCTCATGCACGCAGAAGTGGGAATGAGGAACTATTCCTCCTCCTGGTGCAGGGCAATTGCTGCTTTCTGAAGGAGAGGCTGGGACTGGGCTTCAGAAGCTGCAAGGAAGTGTCCTCCCTGCACTCAGCCTGCAAACCTCCGAGTTCTTTCCAGATAAAAAGCACTGGGGACTTTGCAGTTGTATTTACAACCTTGACACAGCAGATATTGTGCCATATCAAGTTTAACTGTACTGCTCTGCTGCCTGAAGAGTGAGGGGCTTGGAAAAAAGATTTGCAGTGGATAACAAATGTGTTATGCACAAATTCCCCTAAGTATCCCCCTATCTGTATAAATCCAGTGTTTGCTGTATAATGATGTACAAATAGTAGCTAAAAGTGCTCTTAAAAGTAAAGGGTAAGAAAAAGATAGATTTGACCTTGCAGGAGCCAAAGGTGATGTCCAAATGTATTTCTGTTTGTTCTGCTACTGGTAGCACTCAAAAACTTACTTAAAGATTGGAGGTAATTCTGTTTGCTTGCATTTCTGTTACTGCGTCTTCCACATAGTTGTCTCGGAGGAAGAAAAAAAGGGAGTCTTGATCTATCTGCC
This sequence comes from Tringa tobata, assembly GCA_033628505.1. Classification (NCBI taxonomy): domain Eukaryota; kingdom Metazoa; phylum Chordata; class Aves; order Charadriiformes; family Scolopacidae; genus Tringa; species Tringa tobata. Next base: position 2,113,805 of record JAHREE010000228.1, on the reverse strand, counting down.
AAATAAATCTGGGTTTTTTATTTTGCTTGTTAACATTTAGTTGAAAAATAATATGCTGTTATGGAGAATATCCTTGTTGGTATAATCAGGTAAGTGTTTAAACGGGTAGAAAAAAAAAAGTCAATCCTCCTGCAATGCCATTTAAGGTTACTGTTTTTCAAGATCAGGATCATACATGTGACTTTCTGATACCTCACGTGAAGTGACAGTTAGAATATCTTGCCTGAAAACATGCCTCAAATACAAGTAATTGCACTGACCTGTGGGAGTTTTTTATCTCCTGTTCTTGCTCTTGGAGAACTGCTGTGCTTGTTTTATTGACCACTTGGTTTTTCATGGCCAATAATCCTCCAAAAGAAGAGTATTGATAAGCAGAAAGGAAGAGTTGGTTGTATAAAAATAAGTCTAAACCAAAAACATGTCACGTGTGATGGAGACCATATGTGAGCTTGAGCTTTTCTGCTAGAGGAAAATGGCTTGTTTTCATTTGGGTTGTAGATGGTGGTAGGGGTTTAGCGATGCCTGTTAACAGTATCCTGCAGGGAAGCTGAAGACTGGGAAAAATATGTCTTCTCTATCAAGAAGGGTTGACCACATGCCTAGGTAATAACTAGTGTATACGTGTGTATGTATGTATGTCTTTCAAGTATCAGTATGTGGATGCATATTTGTATCACTCCGTAACTATATGGTGGCACGTTTGAAAGCTCATATTAATTTACTTAAGTATTTACATACTTTAATCCAAAATAAGCCAAATACCCATATCTTTAAAGCCAGAATATTTTAAGTTTAAGGAAGTAGTTAAATATGTGGCTAACTTTGAGCATAGACTCAGGTCCAAATGCAGTAAACTCTTTCACATGCTAATCAGCAGTGAACCAATAGTTTATGTTATGACAATGATTAAAGCAGTGCTCATGTTTGAAATGTGTCTGTCTGTTTTGCTCCTTGTTTATGTGATATAATCTCTCTCTCTCTTTTTAAGCTATCTATGAACAATCTTGTGAGGCTTACCGACACCAAGGGAAGACATCTGGTTTCTTCTACATTGATTCTGATGGAAGTGGACCACTTGGACCACTCCGTGTTTTTTGCAATATAACAGGTAATGACCTAACATTGTCTTTGGTGCTTTATGTTACCTCTAATATCATTAGCATGTCTATCATTGTACTACTAAGAAGACTCCACAATCACGGGTGTTTCAGTAATGGGAAAAAGGAGATAACTGGTAGTAACTGAGGTTCTGCTCTGAGGTGTTTCCTTAAATGTGATCCCTGTAAAAGTGATTTTTAAACTTTAAGTTTGAAGTACTCACCTTGTACTGTTGCTAAGTGGTATTTACAATGGTATTTGCACCTTTTAAAGGGCACTGCTGATGTATTTTTCATAATATCATAACTTTAAATGAGATGTTTGTATTTTTTACTAAAACCTAGAATTCAAACCTTCTTTCGTAACTGGGAATGGTTTCTCTGCTTTACTAGAACATTAGACCTGGGAATGATTATTAAACTACTTGCACTGAGCTAGCTGTAAACCCTTCCAGTTTGACTTGAGCAGGAATACCACCCCTTATATGAGTGTCCCAGGGAATAGGAACCCTGATCATCCTGGGTATCTGTATGGAGGAGAAGGCTCTAAGGAGGAGGAACACCAAAGAGACAGGTAGCGGAGCAAGAGCCTGGCAAGGTGACCCGTTGGTTGAAACTTCTCAACCTTAGAGTTCTGTAGTTCTAAAATAAGAAGTATTTCAAATGAATATACCTGTCTGGCAAATTATCCCCTTAAGTGGGTCCTATTTTGTATATAGGACTGTCATGCAAGGTTATGAAAAGATATTGCGTAGCCCATATTGTGGATTGGGGTAGATGGTAGAGCATCCTTTCTGCTTTTTGTTTTTGAAATGGAGAGTAAATTTCCTAGGCTGTCTCCTGTTTGGCATTTCTTTGCTTCCTGTGGCCAGGTGCAGATGAAAGAATATTTTATTACCCCTTCTAAATTGCTAATTCTGGTTGAACTCCTTTACCACATATCACCTCCACACTCAGTCCTGAAAACTAAGGACTCAGGATATTCATATTTTATCCTTAGTCTTCTACTTAAAGTGGCTCAAATTAAATTTTCATTTTGATTTAATTGGACAATCATTATGTTAATTAAATGCACACCAGTTAATTATTAAGTATGTTTTTTATTCAAGTGTAACAAATATTTAATAAGATGTGTCTTCTTCACTGTTGTTGAATCTCATAAGAATTGAAAGAGAGTTTTACCTTTCTGTCTGAATATCCTTCCTTGATCTCCAGTATGGGAAATGTGCTCATTTTTATTATTTATCATATAAATATGTGTGATCAAAACATTGTCAGTGCTTTTTATCTCTGCTGAAGAAGTAGGATTTTTGACAAACTTTTTGCAGAAAGCATCTGCTTTCCTCAAATAAATTTTATCTGGCAGAAATCCAGAAGGCATATACCTGATTTTCTCTCTATCCGTAATGAACTTGCTGACATTCTTATTTTGTTTTGGTTATAAGAAAAGTGGAGGTGGGGAAAACTGACAGACCTCCTAGCCTGGAAAACTTTTTCTTTTCTGTATTTCTTCTTTCCTCCTAGATGTCTCATTTGAGGTAGGGGAAGGTCATTTGTCACAGGCATCTCTGTTATTCCTATTGCATAAAAGAGTACTGAGGGACAGAAAGAAATTACTATTTTACCGTTGACCAGAGAGTTTGAGGTACAATTGGGTTATGTTGCTGTATCATCTAAAAGTGATTGGAGTGCCTTAATCAGAACAGCTTCTTTTGTCTCTGGGAACATACCTTATTGTTATGCTGATAATAATTGTTTATAGTAACAGATTAAGTGCAAAGTATAGAAAAAATAACTTTATTGCATTTATTAGTCTTTTCAGGTAATGCTTCTGTATATTTTTCTGAAAGTATCAATATTCAATATTTCTTTTTCCTGATGCAATGAATAATTCAACTTGAAACGTATACCACATGACAGCAAAGAGGCCAATGTATCAACAGAGGGGGAAAAACCAGGCTGGGAACAGCCCCGGTCTTGTGTGATAGATTCAGAAGGTGCAGTTAAACGTGGAAGTTTAGTTGCAGCTCCCAGCTCAGGTACCTGTGAGGCAAAGATCGCTAGGAAATGAGAGTGAGTCTCAGGGAAACCTTTTGCCTTCCCTCACTTCTCTGGGTATCTGATCATCCTCAAAGGCAGAGGTGGATTCCTGGGCTAAATGAAGCTTTGCTTTTACTCAGGCTGGCAGTTCTTCTTTTTTTGTGTACAATTCAAGAAGAGGTAACCTCTTTATGCCCAAAACAGGTTCAGGCTGAAGAATTTGGAGGGGAAATGACTCATTTAGTGCTTTTAAAAGTAAAGATGCAGCGAGCTAATGACTTCTGGGAATTATAGTGCCTTGAATCTGTGAAGGATGAATTCAAAGGAGGAATAAGATCATCAGAAATGAGCAGCATCATTGCATTTAGAAAACAGTGGTGTGAATTAATGTTCACTTCCAGTTGTTTAAAATTCTTTCTAATTTTTATCTGTTTAATTGAACAGATAGGGATCTTGTTTGTAGCCAGTTATTAACCAGAGTAAATTAACACCAGCGTTGTCGCATATTGGTGTCATGTACAATATGTGATGTGGATATAGGAAGTATCAACATTACAAGTCAATTTATTATGTCTATAGTCCCAGTGATTTCTCTGCAGCCCACTCTTTTCTCTGTCAACTTTAACAGCCCACTGCTGAATAAAAACCCTGAAGAAAGCAGAAAATTGTCATTTTGTGTGTTGAGAGGGAATTGGACAATCATACAAAGACAAAGAGGGAGAGAAAAATAAGGGAAGGGAAATTTTGCAGGGAAAAAAGTGAATGAAAAAAATATAAAAAAAATATAAAACCAATTTTCAGCATGGCAAGAAATTTAAAAGTAGACTGTCACAGGATATGTGCTGATACCAGAGTGGATAAATGTATTTATTCATTGTCTGGAGAAGTGGCTGAAAAAAAGAGGTGACAAAAATTGTAGATGACATACTATTATTTAAATTAGTCAAGAAGAGGGAAGAGTATGTGAATTACCTTAAAAGGATCTTATCTTGAAGACTGTTTATCTCTAGAAGAAGTAAAATATTTTGTTGGAGGTTGTCGTGAACAGTAATTTACCTGATTAAAGGCATAGAAGGATAACTGTACAAAGAGAGGTTAAAAGTAAATAATCCAGGGTTATTTAGATGGGAAGACCCAAAGTGAATGGACCTTACTGACAGAAGAGATTTTCATTTGCATTTTCTTGCAATTCGAATAAAGAGACAGTTCAATGACATCGAAAGACAGCAAACTCAAAATTAGATTAAAAAAAAAAAAGACAGCACCTTATTAATATAATGTTTTCTTCACCTTATATACCCATTACATACCCAAAGCAAAGTCACTTTCACAGGGAAATTCATCAACTGTTAGAAATAATGAGAAGTCCGCACCAAATATGTGTGTGTGAGAGAAGTGAATTTGGGCATGTGTGCCCAAACCATCATCATGTATAGGTGGATGCTATGTGAGACACCATAAGGTTTTGTGTGGGTCCATGCAGGGATTATTAATTTGGGATCATAGAATTGTCTAGATTGGAAGGGATCTTTAGGATCATTGAGTCCAACCATCAACCTAATACTGCCAAAACCACTACTAAACCATGTCCCTAAGCACAACATCTACCCGTCTTATGATTGTGTGCAGCATCATGAGAACATAGCTAGCCAGTTCCAGGCCATCTGCATGGGAATCTGAACTAGCTCTTCTTGCTTTATATGGGTTCTCCCATTAGCCATGATGGTATACACCCACGCTTTTTTGCATAAAGTACAGAGAGAATGTATCTTGTCGTGCTTTAGGGAACAGCAACCAGCACTGGGAAAGAAATTTTCCCTGCAGGTGGATAGTTTGATAATTAGTCCAGTTGAATTAATCTTCGTTTCCCACTGAAGTGACTGACAATAAGCAATACAGAAAATGGCTAATGGGTCCCTGAACCTCTGGTCTGGCAGTCTTTCTGTCATTGTGAGGCTTATTCTTTTTCTCTTGTTGCTTAGAAATCTATTGAACGTCTTGAGCATGACTTAAATGCTAATAATCATATTGTCCAGTGTAAATTCTATAGACATGCAATCTACATCTCTGTTTTGCAGTCTCATCTCAAAATGCAGATATGGCCTATTTTTCTGATGCAAGAAAAGCAAAACTTTACCTTCTCTGTCTCAGAAAACTGTATAGAAACTGTTTAAATCTCAGACAAAGTAAGAGATTCTATAAAGATACAAAGGAGATTGCTGAAGTTATGCTTGCAATTTTTTATAAATTGCCTCCAGCCTTTTTTTTATTTTCTCAGCTAACAATGATACAGATTTTATTCTTCCATATAGTGCATATTCTATGGCATGTAAAGAGGGTTGAATTCAGGAGGATACAAACTGTGTTAGTACCTGAAGTCTAAATACTTTAATTATCTGAATAGTCCCTCTTACAGTATGATATTTGGACAGCTTTTTGAGGAAAATACTGTAGCAGTTCAACTTTACTCACTTTGCTGTGAACAAGGAACAGACTGGAGTAACAAAGAGATGGACTACTAAAAAGCAGACATGGCTAGACCTCAGTCCTTGCAGAAGGGATCCCCATTGGTGCTCCCAACTGGTATTACTGTCCACAGCACCCACCTTTCCCTTTGTTTTCACACAAAAATCTCAGTTCATCTGCATATATAATTAATTAATCCATTTTTTCCATTACAAATCATCTTGTTTTACTTTGTATAGCAATTACACTGATAAAGAAGTCACCTTGTGATTCAACCCTTGTTATATTTCCTGTGGACTCGGCTGTCTCTCAGATGAAACTGAGGTCTGCCACTGGTTAGGCTGAGGCAAAAAGAGAAAGGAGGAGGAAAAGTTCATGCCCTTCATTCTGGTTATATTACCTGCAACTACGTAATTGTGGGACAAGAACTTAAATGGTGAAACTCCTTGAGATTCTCAGATTGAGCTAGATAAGATTTTGAACTTTCTAAGGAAGGCTTTGGAGTGCCTTTTTTGGTTTTTTGTTGTTTGTCTGGTTTTTTTTGATGAGTATACCTTGCAGCTTACTGTCTGTAATTGTGATTGACTCCATCACTGGAGAAAATGACAAATGGGAATCCTTTACAAATTATTTAACACTGTTTAGATTAGAGATTGCCTTAGAACATGTACAGTTTATGCCCTCAAACACTACAGGTCTTTTGACACACCGTAGTTCTGACAATTTATACATTTATGTTTTGAATTTTCATTAAGTATTCCAGAACTTTATACAATGAAAAACTTTTAGTACATATATTATGTCAAAGGCATTGTGCTGTCAACAGCTGCCTTGCCATTTTCAGTGAGATTTCTGTTTCTGATGGCCATCACAGCAGAAGTCCTGCAGGCCTTCTTCACTGTCACACTTGCAGGAGGCCCCTGAGGAAGTTTTAGTATAGAAGAACGTAACATTAGGTATTTTCCTCTAGTGTTTAGCTTTTAATCAGGGGTTACTGCAGCTTAACTACTCTCCTGCCACATTTGCAGTCCTCAGAAGTTAAAGGTAAGCTGTGGCTTTCTGAAAGTCACTCCAGCTGTCTCAGTTACAAGGAGTGGATCCATTTGCCCCAGACAAAGGAGTCTAGAGCCATGTTGGAAACCTGCAGATGTCCTGGTGCTGCATCAAAAGAAGAGCAGGTCTCCTGTGGGCTCCACTTCTTGTCTGCCAGGCTCATGCACAAGTCTGAGTCGCTGCAAGGCATAGGAAATAGCAGAAAAGTGATCATGTTGAGTCTCTCAAAACTCACCTTAGATTAAGGAGATTGAGTCAGAGAAGACTGCACTGGCGTAGCAAGCGTGAGCACGGTGGGCAAGTGTCCATTTTGCACTAAGAAGTAGTTCAGCAACTGGCCTCTTCCCTTTATCGAGAGGAATATTTCTTTCTGCTTGTTGTAGATACCCTGTATTAGAGGAAATATGGAAATGGAGAGTCATCAAGAAGTAGGCTGGCAGGATAATGGTTTGCCATCTCTGGGCTTCGGCACCTCGTAGGGGATGAGAGTGCGGTAGAGGTGGCTCATTCTCATCTATCAGAGCTGTCTGGCATCATCAGTCTGCTGATAGAGACACCTCACACCATGGGCTCAGAGTGAGAAAACTTCATGTCTGGCAGTGTAAGAGAGTTGGGAACCCATCTCTTCCCTCTCTGCCAGGCCTGGGACAGCATGTCTGTGTGGTCAAGGGTCTGGTGCCTTCCTGGTGTTGGCTACTGACTGCCAGAAAGGATTTGCAGATAGGGAAGGGTCCCAGGCACAGGCATCCCTGGGGAATGCACACGGACAGGTGCAGTCTGCCAGTACCATCAGAGAGTGGGCTGCATGCAGGACTGGGGGGACAGGACACCCCCCCTTCCTCCCCCCCCCCCAAATTGTTTCCATAGAAATGCATTACGGTGCTTCTGCACGGGCTGGAAGTGGCGGAATCAGAAACTAGGAGGAAGCTGATGAGCCCAAAACAAGCTGCAAAAGTACATATTGCTGGGTCAGCCAGCAGGAAAAAAAAAAAAAGTAGATAAAAAAAATTGTTATGTTTCAGAAAACATCTCCTTGGAGTCAGTGAATTAAAGCTGTTTGTGATAAGAAATTGTTTTTTTCATATTCTTTGAGGGGTGTAAGTCAGAGTGGCTGGGTTAAACTGCCACTGCAGCTTAAAACAGTACAGTGTTCAAGGAAGAGAGTGTGTCTTTTGTATGATTACTTCCATAGTTATAGGTACAGCTTTCAGGGCAATATTTGGCATTCAGTGTAGAACACTATGAAACAAATGCATCATATGCACTCTCAGAGCAATTTTTCTCTCTCTCATGTAGCACTTACCGTATGTTTGGCTTGTTGGCAATTTAATCAGTCTGAATAATCTTGTTTTGTGACAAACCTCCTAAATCACAAAGGAGTGATGCAGTTTGTATGGGTGAAATGTGCTCCACAGAGATATTTCAAGTTGAAGAATAAAAATGAGAATTAGACAATACAGAACTCATTGAAAGCCAGTTTTCCAGCTGCTCTAATTTCCCACAATTTAATTTGTGTGCCGTCAAAAGCAACTTGGAGCTTCCAGCAAGATGATAGAACTATGGGTGAGGCTAAAATAAGGGTCTAAAATGTGCTGAATGCATTGCAGTCCCATCCTGTAAAAACATCTCCTAGGACCAAATACAGACAGCATAATATCCTAGTAAATTGGACCATTAAATAAAACTGTGAAGTCATAAAGCTGTTGCATTACCCTGAAATTAAAGCATTGTCACCTTTGAATTATGGAACAATTTAACAAGCATTCAGGAAATCTGCTTTTCAAGGCTGCATTTAACTATTCCAAGTTATACAGTAGAAGATGTGGCTGCACTCTCCTACTGGGTTTTGAATGGCTTTTAGCTTGTATGTGGTTTGAAATTTTACCAAGCTGAGAAAGTAATAAAATAATAAAGTGGAGTAATAGAAGGTAAAAATAAACAGTGACCTTTGCCTAGAGAACAGGTTTTTCATTTTCATTGCAAATTCACAAGTGCAGGGAGAGCTCATTAAATTGGGTAAATAGGAAAAAAACATAGTATGGACAGATGTAAAAAGATAATGGTTACTTCTTTGTTGAAATGAAGGAAAAGAGAGCCTTATCTGTCTAGTTTAACAGTTTCCAGATACGGAAATGTGTAGAAGGTGCCAATGGCACTCAACTTGGTTTGCATCTATGATTGCAATATCACTGCCTAAAAGTATAATGAAAACCAACTCTGGATAGGGAAAGAAACAAACTTTTGAATGGAGGTATGCTCGCTGGTGCCTGTGACTTTCATTTCACGAGATCAGTGAGCCATATGTATTTTTTGAGAAGCTGTACTGATGGCTACCTTTACTTCAAAGACGGAGCACAGAGAGAATCTTCAAGGTGACCAGCAAAACACAGGTCTGAACTGTAAAAGTAATAAGTGTAACAGATCAGGCATATGTAGATTAGGAAATGTCTGAAATGTAACTCCAGGACTCTTCCCTTCCACCATTGCTTTGTTAGCTCTCTGTTCTGAAGTACTTGCTAAATCACAATTATTGTGAGTACAGAAAAAAACTTGATTTGTTTTTCCTTTCACTTTGCAATCTAGAGGATGGAATATCTGCAGTTAGCATCTCATTTGTAAAAGATCCTGTGGAGAAAAGCAGTTCTTGAATGTCTAAGTTCAGATCTCAGAGGGACAGCTGAGTGCAGCTCTAATGATAACAAAACCACTGAAAATTAATGAACAATCACAGAGGAAAATAAGAGAAAGACATGTTGTGTTATCTGTCCAACACACCTGTTAATGAGTGTCTTGTCCAACCTCCTTTCAAATATGTCAATTAATTATATTTCCAACACTTCTTGGGAAGAGTGTTTTGTGCTATGCTACTTTTAACAAAATTTTTCAGATAATCCTTCATTGCTTCTAAATTGCTAGATCTTGATACTTTTAGCTTTTCAAGTACCCACATAGCACCTTTCCTGTTGTGCAACTACACAGCCTGGAAAGCAGTAATGTTAACCACTCTGAAACTCTAGCTTTGGGCTGTTGTGCTTCCTAAGCAGGATTGTAGTCACTATTGTGAGCATTGCTTTTGTTGTAATTTCTCAAAATTATGTTAATAATCCTCAGTAGAGAGGAGCTTATGACTGCCCATCTGCAGTTTCATCATCTCTTGGCTTTATATCTCACTTACAGTATCAGTAATTTAATGTTTGTCTTTTTAGTAGATTTTTCATTGAAGACAGGGGTTAAACTTCTACTAGCTTTCATGAGAGGAAAGTTAGCTCACCTTCAACTGCTTCTGAAACAGCCGCTCTGTTCATGTCAATCCTTGAGAGAACAAGAGGAAAAAGAGAGTCTCTGGCTGATAAGAATCACTGCTTTCAGATGTACAAGATATGTGTTATAAAGTCATTGAATTATATCATGTTGGAAGCAATATATTGTGCAGGACTGTGCAGGGTATTGTGCTACAATGTTGACTGTGATTACAACCACTGGGGCAAGTTTTACAAGCAATAAATTTGTAATATTTCTTGTGATTTTAATCTAACTTTCATGTATCACACATTGCAGCAGTGTTTTATTGAGCTTTGACTCAGAAAACCCACAAGCAGCATCCTGAACTCAACAAGAACCACAGAATTACAAATCTGTGCGCAAACTCTTTCTGTCTACCATCACAGAAATGATGAAAGTGTTGTGAGTGAATGTATGGCTTGCTGAGTGTAAACTGTCCATACAGTTAATGCCATACATTACTGGAAGAGTAATTTCTCCTTAACTTGCAGCTCGGTCTTAGAACAGACCTCTTTAAATAGTCTCCAGATGGTTTTTGTTACTTGCCTGTCATCTGAATGCCTCCATAATGACAATACATTAAATCATCTGAGTGTTTTTGCACAGATAGTCCATTTAGGATTTTTATACACCTATTAGAGTTCTATTGAAGTAATCTGTGGGATATTTGTAGCTCAAGGAAAACAATGCAATGCAATGTAATGCAGTGGCCACAAAGCTGCTTGGCTCATCATGCCAGTGTATTGGGGAGTAACTGGAAAGCTGATGCTCTCCAAGAACTCGGATCAGGTAATCTGGTAAAATCATCTCAATACTTAAATGCACAGTTTTTAAGATCAGTTTAGAAAAGATCTGGTTCAGTGTTATCCAAGGTTTCCCTATTGAAGCATGAATAACAAAATATAAATCTTTTGCCTGGCTCTTGCCTATTTCTCCCTAACTGTCTGTAGGTTTCTGCAAGTGAGATGGAAGTCTTCCTCTGATCAAATTATTAAAATATTCTTCCTTAATTTTTTTCCCTGTTAATATCAAGTATCCTCCCTGGGCAAGCAGGGTCTTTTATAAAAAGGGAATTTACTGGAATTTACCTCTTAGTAACATCGTAGAGCCCATGCAGGGCTCAGTCCTGTGAATCCTTGTTAAAGAGTTTGCCTTTTACTCTGGGTCAGCTCAGCAGATTGGCTGTTTAGGCTGTCCTTGTTATCTTGGCCATTGCTATCTCACCAGAACTAGCAGGGAAGCAGCCTCCCTGCAAAGCTAATGGCTTCTAATTGCGATGTTCTCCTTATCAGGCCAACTCCAATGTTGGTCGTTAGCTGGGTAGTGAAGCTGCAGATTGTGCTTAAGCCTAGATTCTGCTTGTCCTGCCAGGACATGCAATGTCCTTGTCCGTGCAAAATCCCTTGTCCTGCTAGGAAATGCAATGAAGGAGATGAGAATGGGCTCCCCAGCATGGAAAAGCATCACCATTTACAGGTAACTACAGATGCCAAGTCATATGTTCTGTACCATCATCCAAGCAGGGCATCATTCAACGTATATGTAGAAAAATCTGAGAACTGAATAAAATAAATGATTTGACTTCCAGCTGGGTGGTAAGAACATACTCTCAGTTTTAGCTTTTGGGAAAGGGTTTGTTGTTTCTGTTTGTGGTGAGTTTGTGTGAGCTCATCAGCTGCAGTTCTCTGCTACCATTTGTTGTTATAGCAGTGTGGACTGTGGTCTCAGGTACAGCTGTGTTTGCAGAACATGAGTGTTACCATTATGAGCCATACTATTATGTCTTTTCTCTCAGGGACAAAGCCAGTTGAAATGTATCAAATTTTCTGCATATACGTGGCAATAGAAGATGCTGAAAAATCTCCCATTGTTCCCAGGAAGCTTGTAGTTTCTCTCTTGCCCAGCAGGCTCTGTAGTGTTTGCTCGAGTTCATTCAGGGAGAAACAGCTCTGTGGGCTACACTGACCTGTAACAGGTCTTCATCAGAGGGTGACCGTTTCAGAGCCCAGGGTCCTGCTGATCTTCCCTCCAGTGCAGTAAAGCGTTAGATTTCAATTGGGTTTTTGTTCCTTGCTTGTTGCAGGTTTTTGGCTGTTAACTTTCCATTCAATCCTTTTTCATTTAACAGAAGATAAGATCTGGACTACAGTGCAGCACAACAACACAGGGCTAACCAGAGTCCAAGGAGCTGGTCTGGAGAAGCCATACACTACATCCTTGAATTACAACAGCAGCGCAGAGCAGCTTGAAGCTATGATAAACAGTGCAGAGTACTGCGAACAGGAGGCAGCCTACCACTGCAAAAAGTCACGTCTCTTGAACACTCCGAGTAAGTGCCATGATCTCAAATCTTTCCTTGTTAACTCTTATTGATTATACAGCAGATACAGGCCACACTGCAACTGAGGAGAAAAAAACCAAACCACAAAACAAAACGGATAGTAACAATACAGAATAGAGTGAAAAGCCTTTTGCCTTCTGTTCAGTGCCTGTGCTCTAGTGCAAGAGGGTCAGAGCTGTGAAGGGAAGTTTCCACTCTGTAAGTTCATGCATACAAAGGCTCTGAAACCTTCTACAGTGGATGATACTACTTATAAACCACAAAAGCTGTATTTAGCTCATGGTAAATGGATGCATTTATTCATTTAGGTTTTATAACTGTATATTAAAGACAGAGAGCAATTCAGATTGCTCCAGACTCGGATGATCTTTCTGAAGAGGAGGAACGTACCCTTTTATGAGTCCCACAGCCCTGACACTGATGTTTGAGGTTCTTGCTATTACCATTTCTGGGGAAAAACTAATTTTCCCCTCATGATAGAAGGAATATGGGTTTTTTTTGCCCTGATTTAATTTAACAACATGAAGAAAGCAGAGGGTCTGATCAGTTTGTGTCTCTGTGGTAGCAAATCTCTACTGGCTACTCAGGATGGCTGCCTTCCACTAAACCCTCTCCTGGGGTCAGGATTTTATGTTTGCTTAGCCAGAGAGATGAATGCTATTAAGGACAGGCTTCTGAATGTCTTCAGAATCTCATCTGGTTACTTGTAATGCCTGTATGGTCCTGGTGATTCTTTGATTGTTAGGAGTTCTTAAATTTGTTAGTAGGTTAGAAGAAATTCCACAGAAAGCCTTAAGGGGAGCTTGCAGTGGGAGTTCCTATTGTGTTAAAAATACATTGCCTAATGAATTGTATCAAAAACCTGCCCGGTTCCAGCAAAGTTACTATAATACTGAATGTTTATGGATCCAGTAATCAAATGCCTTACAGCCAGTTTATTTTTAAAACCTGTGAACTATGTCTTTTGTTATAATCAGAATTTACCAGCCAAGAACTGCTTGTATTTCTAATCATTTTTTAAAGAATGTAATCTTAATATCAGCATCCAGGGTAGAGCACAAAGGGAAAACAAAATGCAGGCATAACTGTTCATAAAGAAGGGGAACTAATGTCTTACAAACACTTTGTGTTGCTCGCTTCTGTATCCCACACCACTCTTGACTTGTTCTAATGCTATAATTGCACAGTGATTATTTAAAAAAATATTTTTTAAGGCTGAAGCCACAATATTAGAGCAGGTCTATATGTGCTTACTTTTACACATTTCTGTGAGGTACTTGGTTATGCACATGCAGAAAGGTATACTATGAATGTATTTTGAGATACCATTTTATATGGTGGCTCTATAAAGCTAGGGATACTTCTTAAGGGTAAAAAACATTTCTCCTTTTAAAAGAAAATTTTTTTAAAAAATAGTGATAATCTTGTATCCTGCTTCAGGACTAAAGCTGTCTACCAACTGGCAGACTGGCTAAGCTAATTCTTGAGAGGCAGCGCCTTCTCCACTTGTCCAGGACCAAAGTTGTGACTCCGACTCCTCAAGAAAGAGGACAAAGGGATGGTGTCCAGCATCCCAGCTTGTACTCTGGCAGCTGCTGCAGTGCCACTGTAGTCCTGACAGTTGACCACACAAGAATTGTATGACTCATAACTCTTTAATACAACTCCAGTTGATAAATCGGAAAAAATCACAACCCAGTGCTGTGCATGTGGCAACCATCGTAATTTTTTCCTCTCTTTTTTCCTCCTGTTATATGTTTTTTAATTACACTTTCAATTTTTCATCCTGAACTTTCTCAATAGCCTAGGGCTGTATGTTTGGCGAGATGTGGAACATGATCAAAAATAAATCATTCGAGTTCTTGAAATCCCAAGATATAGCTAACAATTTGTTCTTAGGATTAAGTGTTTGTAAATAGTAGACATTTTTTCCCCCCAAAGCATTAAATAGTCTGATTGGTATCCATTTTGAGGTGAACCGCTGCTGTATTATAGAAAAGGCTAGAGATCTAGTGATGCTGAACACTACAGGTGTCTGGACAGGATTTCTGTTCCTAAATTTGCAGATGAGCTACAAGTGCAAATATCACTACGACATTTTGCTAGACTCACTGCAGAAGGTTCTCACCTCTATTGTTTATGCCTAGAAGTAACTGGAGGGAGAGTGATTTGGGGTCAGAGCAACAGAACAAAAATTAAAACTCCTGGCTTTTGTGTCTTGATTTGGCCTAAGCTTTTGGATGCCTGAAACACTGTGTACTCTTTGCTGTTGCAAGGGTGTCATAATGTGTATTATAGTTAATGAACCACACTTCAGAAGTTGGTATACAATTGCACATGGATTGATGGCAATGCTGCATTCATAGGCCAGCAGGAAACATTACATGACCTAATCCAGCCTGATGAATATCACTGCTCATTAATACCTCTGGGCTGAGCCCAACGGTGAATTCTTGATGGAAGGGCATCTCCCAGGGGTATATCCGATCTTGACAGAGCTATAAAATTTCCCCTTCCTGCGAGGAATCTAATCTGTTTCTGAGCTTCCTCTAGTTTTGGGTTTTGTTCTTTACTTTTTTCTAAGATGGAATGCATGATTAGGATATCTCAGCTGGTAGCACCAAAACCCCTGCTCCTTTTCTTTAGGATCTAAACGCTATCGTATTTCACAGAGAAGCAGTAAAAGGGTTTCTCTTTCCTTTTGCATTCATAATGCTACTCTCCAGCAAAGATGCATGTTCTTGCAACGCAACTTTGGCTTTCACAGCTTTGACTTGGGGGAAAAAGAGGGGAAAAAAAAATCATGTGACTGGGCAAACGGGCAAGCATGGCACTCTGGGCTCCCTCAGAGAGAAACCAAGGGAGGTTCCTGGCTTACATAACATTGTTCCAGGTTATATCAAGGAATTTGTCTTCTCTTCCTACTACTTCTTGCCCTGCAGACATAGGCACAGCCCCAGCGGGTGTGATTCAGCGCAGTCTCACCATTGAGTTACTTGGATTTACATCTGCAATGTGTCAGACATGCAATCTGTCAGTTGGCAAAGGAGTTTACTCATCTCCACCTCCTGCTGTCTGGAACAGCCTTATCAGTTCTCACTGTCATACTACAGCTTAGCTGCAAGCATGTCTTTTACAACTAAAATTAAATTGCCCTGAACTGCATTTTTGTATATCTCTGCCATCAGATAGCTTTTCAGGAGGTTTGTGAACATCAGAATAGATGTCTGTTCATCAAAGGAAGAGCTAGCTTTCTCACAATGCTGGCAAATGTTATTTATAATTTATGACCAGTAATTGGAAGTCTCTTGTGACTTCTCCATGCCTGTTGGAGAGACACCCACATAATCAGAGCGAATCTGACAGCGGGCATTAAATAGGAAAGTCGTTCACACTCTTTGTAAAAGATTGCAGACTTTGCCAGCACCTCATCCCTAGAAGCACAGGCCATGTGATGAGGGCCGAGACAACCTAGTAGGAGAGGAGGAGGGTGGGTAGGAACCTTGGGCTACCTCTAAGTGTGCATCTGGGAATCTGAAAAGTGACGTAGGTCCCCAAGGCTCTGATTTCCTTTCTTTGTGGAGCATCTCAGGTAATACCTAGGAGACGGGTATGTGTACAAGGACAGGTGCGTGTGTGCACATGCATGTTTAATTACACTGTTAACATATAAGATGTTTGAAGGTATGAAAACACTTTATTAACTGAATAAATCCTCAGCTCTGACTGAATTAGCTCATTTTTCTAGAAACAGTGGGTGTACTCAGAAGCTTAACATTTGGGAAGTTGCCTCGCATCCACCGTATCAAGGACTTAACACAGTGACAGCTGTATCAGTGGCAGGATAGCTTGCTTTACAATACTTGGCTGACAGCCTGTCAAGTTCATAGCACATTTATGTAGGCAAGGACTGAGAAAAGACAGTCCTAGAGCAAAAATCACAGAAATAGGAATGTCCTTAGGTGGTGTTTTTTTCCTGCCTTCTTATTCTTCTCTTTCTATTAGAAGTTCCACACCATGTCACCTCAAGCTTTGATTTCAAACTTCCATCCTAAACTACACATCTCTTCCCTGGACTTTCTGCCTGTCTCACTTAAGACCTGTCAAGTCCCAGTATTGTATGACTTGCATCCAGGTTTCCACCTCCTCTTTTCCACTCTCCCTCCCAGCTAGACTTGTATGTCACATGCCACCTCCAGGTCTGTGACCCCTTGAGCCAATCAGTTGTTTGTCCTCACCTGTTAAGCACTGCATTTGCATTTTGCACCTCTGTGATTGGGGGAAAAGATGTAGTACTACCTCACAACAGGGAGCATGCCCTTGTGCGAGTTTAGACATTAGTTTAGACTTAATTATGCTGCTGAGACAGTTCAGTGGTCTTTTATCTATGTCCTGTATGTTGCTAGAGATCTTCATCTGTGCAGGTTCCCTTTTTAGTTCCAGACATCTCCAGTGGTCAGAGCATAAGAAATGATGCTAAGAATGTCTTGCCTCCAATAGTGGCTGCTGGAGAGATGCAGCTTAGGGTGAGTACACAAGTCCGGATGTCTTCTGCACATCCCTCAATATTTTTTTTAAACATTAGTTTAAAACACATATTTAAAAAATATGTTTTAAACTAATGTTTTACTCAGTGCGTTGAGTTCTGGTTTTAATACCAGATGATGTGGTGAATCACAGTTCTGTACTTATCCAGTGCTTTTATAGTCCTTTTAGTTGCCATTGTTAGACCTTCCCTAGCTTTAGTATTTTTTTTTCAGCAGAATTGACCCATAGTTTTTGAGGCATAGTTTGCACCTAGGTTTCATGTAACCACTTTTTAGAGCAGTATAAATCTTTATGGAGAAAGGAGCATGAAACCTGGGTTCTGATAAAGTTTTTTATACAGATGAGGTGATATAAAATGACCCGTAACAAGCAGTCATTTACCCTTGGAGTTTTGCTCACTATTATTTTATGCCCTTCAAATATAATTTCCATTTTATCATTCCAGGTACTTTAAATTGTTATTGCATTACCAGGAGACTATTTGTCATTGCAGAAAATAACATAGAACAGGGCAGCCTGCCCTCAAAGTGGTTCATATTGCAGGGAGTGGTGGATAGGTGGCAGGTGTAGATTGTATGTTGCAATTATTCTTGAGTAATTAGGATCCCCTTCTTGAGAATGATTGACTTGCCATCTGTCTTTCCGTCACTATACCTTGTCTCTCCCCTACAAAGTAGCAGTGCTGACAGCTTCTCACAAGCCCAATTTTGGATAGCTTGTATTATATTTAGAGACTTTTAAACAGAGTTCACCACAGTAATACAATATGTCCCCATATTTGTAGGGAGAGATATAGAGGCCATTTTTAAAAATGCTGTATTGTTAGTAGTGTGCAGGTGATTAAAATGCAGGTGGTCTAAGCAGAATAAAAAACCTGTGGGAGGTAACGTGGCATCTAGTATGGATGCACCTGTGAGTAATGAAAATATCTTTATCCCAATTTCTGACCCTTTACTTCCCTCACCGTATACAATTCCTCCTGACTGGCAGTGAGGTAAAGTGTGCTATGGCTGCCAAGGAAGGAACGGCAGCTGCTTGCATTACTTCTTCTCTAGTTCCATTTTGCTGCTCAGAGATTGCAATGCAGCCAAGAGGCCAAGTGATGAGAAAGACGTGGGAAGAAATCCTTGCTCGGTCATTCACTGGGTGGCTTCTAATCCAGTGGGAGGAAAGCATGCTCCCTGCTGCAGGAGAGGACAGGGGAAAGGCTTAATGCTACCTGACGTGCTTCTGGGTAGTCTCTTGGGGCTGTTCCAGTGAACACTGGAGTTTGCTTTAGACACAATATGTCAGGTGAATTTAAAAACACTTGTTGAGGTGGGGACTGATAGAGTAGTTAGGAAGAAGCTTATATGGGTAACTCCTGTTTGCTTCTGTGGAACATGTCCTTCATACTTCTGCTGTCACTGGATATTTCTGTTGGCTTTTTTTACTGTGTTTTTTTTTTTCTTCCCTGGAGTGATTCTTGATTTTTTTATGTTTTTTTTTTTAAATCTAAGGAGCAATTCTGGAATTACACTTCTATTTATTTTTTTTAAGAGACCTTTTACAGTTTACCCGGAAAACAAATTTGTCAGTCCAAACTCAATAGATCTACTGTGTTTTACTGTCATGAAAAGTACCTCTTCCAATCTACAGAAAGCTTGTTCCAGAGGTATTAATGAAGATATATAGGACAGGTAAATGAAATATAAATCTAGACAACAGATTTTGAGCCTCGAATCTGGAAGTCATTGCGTGTACTGTTACTGATGGTGCTGTAAGCAAGTCCGTGCTGTGAACGGATGCTGCAAGATGTTTGCTTAACCTTTGCATTCAGTTAGGTTAGGACTTTTTTTCCCAAAGAACCTCTGGTTTCGAGTAAAGTTGATGATATTTTTTGCTTAACCTGTGAAACCTATGGGATGTTATAAGTGTTTATAGCTCAGTAATGAAGAAACCTTGTGTCAGGGGAATTCTATCTAATTCTGGATAGTTTTATGAAACACACATGTGTGCCAGAACCAAATGTCTTAATGATACCTCTGATTTGAGACACCCAGTCATATAAGCAATTCATACACATAATTAGAAGAAGGAAAAAATTACACATTTCTTTCAGGCTATCCCAGACAGCATTCCTTAATCATAACAGTGATATTCTTTTTTTTTTTTTTTTTTTTTTTTTTTAATTTGCAAGACTCAGCATATTGTTAACAATAAATAAATAATGGCAATTAGAAACAGCTAATCCATGGCTTGTTGTATTAATGGGTCATTAGCTGTGACAGCAACCTGTCCACCACTCCAGAAAGAAAGCAGTACTGCTGCCTGAGTAGAAAAGTGTGCCTTCTCCCTCATTAGAGCCACAGCGGGGAGTGTGTTCTCATCACACTTCCCTTTGTCTGCTTCATTCGGCTGTCCTACTTTGAGCATCCTGGGCTCCATTAGACTCAAACTGTCTTACTAACATTAAACTAATTTCTCCATCAAATTTGGGCCAGTGCAGAGAGTGATGTTTTCCAATTCTAGAACAGAAGATGTAAATCATAACAGTGGAACATTTCTCTGCTGACCTCTTCTACCAAGATGCAACATGAGTGAAGCGATAGTAATTTACATTTCTATTCACATTATCTTTGAGGACAGCAAAACATTTGAGGGTGTAATCTCTCAGTTTTATGTGTGTTTTGGGGTTCATTTGACTCCTGGTTTAGATCTGGAGAAAGAAGTATGTGCAAAGCAAGGCACTTGCTGAAAATCAGATGAGATGGAGCAAGTGAATGAGACAGAGCCCATTTGCTTTGATTTTGCTTTAATTGGTCTGACTTATCCAGGAAGACAGAGGTGTTAAGGCTATACACAAATGAACAATGGCATAATTTAATTATATAGTATAATTAGGAGCAAAGAAAATGTAAGCCTATGGAAAAAGAAGTCAAGTTTTTACTATGTATAGATTGGACTATATTCAGATTCATTGCTTGAAAATCTTAAGTTCAGGAATTCTACCCCCTTACAGTGTGAAGATAACCTATGGGAAATGTATTTTCCATTTTTGATAGTATGAAGGCGGAAACAAGGGAAAAAGAACAATGAGGATGAGCCAAAGGCTGTATTTTCAGACTTTGTGTTCCATGTTCAAACAGCAACAGAACAAGAGCCCTCCCTAAGAGTATTTAGTTTAATGTTTTGCTTATGTGAACCATCTGACGTTAAGAGGAGCATAAAAGTAGCTCTTCTAAATGTCTGTTACTCTCTTTTGTAAAAAAAAAAAAACAAAACCAAGCAAAAAACAAACAAAATATAGAGCATACTTGGAGAAAACATCTCCAGACCTTGGGGGAAAAAAGTTGTGTACTTCTTCGCCTCCCAAGAAACATCTAAAAGCAATTGAGACTTATTTACCTCCCCCTAACCCAGATTGATTTGGTGAGGATTAGATCTGACTGAGGCTTGACAAGTAGCTAGAAAGATGTGGTGACCTGAAAGAAAACAGCTCTTTTTAAACTTTCTTCAGAGAAGGTTTTTTTCATATCTGGTCGGCCAGAAAGATTGGGGACAAAAATGAAAAAGCATTTGAGCCTGAATTTGTTCCAAGCCCCTTTGATAGCAGGAAGGCTCAGGCTTTAATGGGGACTGGTTTAGCCAAGGGGTGTGTTCCTGCCTGAGCTGTCCAGGACTCAAAGCAGCATTAAGAGTCTTCTTCCTTTGCTCTCAAGAGCAGAATTCAAAAGTGCCAGAAGAAAACTTTTTTTTTTTTTTTAATATTAGCATTTAGAAAGGTTAACCAGTTAATCTATGCAGTCCTCCTTTAAAGGTAGTTTTCTTATCTCATTTAGCAGAAAAGAAAATTGAGTCATCAGGGTGCTACTGGTGACGATTTTGCCTGAAGCTGATCTGGGCCATTAGATCTATTCGGAAGTACCACCCCAAAACCAATGGCCAAGTTTGTCCAGCCACAAAAAAAGAACCATAAAAAGAGTGTTTCCTCCCAGATGAACCAAGGGAGGTAATGGTATATTCAGGTGGAGTAAGGTGGGATATTAAGCCAGTTAAGGAGGCAAAGCTGTGATTCTTCACTGTGGCCCAGGACTAGTATCACCAGTCTCAAGCATCTCTTAAGAATCCAAATTTCTTTCTCTTCATCTCCCAGGCAGTGGATTTTGCTTTGTTGCAGTTACTGATTGTAGAGGGAGAGTTGTGAGAACCCCAAGCCTATTTTGTTTATTAGACATGCGGATGCCATATGGACAGCCCTATCTTTTTTGTTCATAGATGTTTAAAGGAAAGATAAGCTCACCTGAGGATGAGTTCAATGCATTCAGAAAATGTTAGCTTAGCCATGGTGGCTTGAATGGGTCCTAACACAGCCAGATGCAGGAGGCAGGGCATCAGTGTAATCTAATCTTCAGAGTACGTCGTCAGTAGTGCTGATTCAATGCTAGAATTCATCCCATCCTTGATAGACAGCTGTCCTTATCCATACTAATTAAACAGAGACCATTACAATTATTCCACCCATTACCTTGTCATACTTGTGATTGTAGTTGTAAGATAAAGATGTTGTCTTCCATTGTAAAGGGCGAGAAGGGACTCCGTGTAATTAAGAAACAGTACCTTTGGATTTGGCAGTGATCCCTGTGACAACTATTAGAAGCAGGCCTGCATTTCTAGGATGGGGTCCATGTGGTCTTACTGTAGCTGTCTTAAGGTTATGTGTTCAGCCCAAGATAGATACCCAGATTCTTCCAGGAAGAGTGATATGCAACTGAAGATGGTATTTCCAACTTACTTTATGTGTCTTTCTAAACAGGAACTGATCAAAAATGATTAAACATTGTATGTTCTCATGCTTCTGCCTGGTGAACAGCATCTTCTCACTACTCTGCAGTTTTGGTTATTTTACCTGGGCTGCTGGTTTTTTGGCAGTTTAGAACATTGTTTCTTTGCTTATTTTTACTAAAACAATAATTCAATGAATGGTTGAGTAATAAATTGTGTTTATTTTCCCTATGTTTTTGTGTATTAGTGTTGAGCTTCTGTATGGATTGTCTGATATCTGATTGAAAATACATTGCTCCTCTGCTTAGACAGTACGTGAAACCTGTTGGAACATATTTTGCAGTCAAATGGACTTGAAATTGCCAGTGTTATTTGAGTTATTGAGTTATATGAGTTATTTGAACAATGGACACCCAAATATTCACAGAGCACATTCCAATATCTCATTTCTCTAGAAAACCAGAAATATAATATCTAAAGCAGGCCGGAATCAATAGGGTTTAGAGAGTGCTATACTGATTCTGATGATTCCAAGTGTCTTAGTGCTAGGAGGAAATCTTAATTTGGACTAAAATAAAATGCAAATGCACATATTTTCTCACCATGCCAGATATACAAATGCCTGTCTCCTCCTCAGCACTGGAACAAAAACTTAAGCCAAAAGTCAACTAAACTTCATCACTATGCACCAGTGTTTCAAAGACCTTTGGAAACATGCTGCTATGCTGATCTTCTTTCAAACCAGTGCCTGTCCTGCTTCATGCACTGCCTGTTTCTTTGTCCAAGATGCTTAGTTCCATGTCCCCCTTTCCCTATATTTTTGGTTTGCAAAAAAAAACTTTAAAATGACACATCTAATTTACAACATGTAGCGCTTCCAGTATATATTAACATTAATAGCACATGAAAACTTCTCACAGTACCTTATTCTGCAATCAGTAGCCATTTTCTATTCTTCTTTTTGTTCAAGCTGTCTCATTCAATGTGATCAAAATGTTAGTAGTGGCACTTGTTGGTAGGAAAGAAAAGATGATAATGATCCTTGGCTGTTTTTTTTCTCAGTTTGTGTTACTGAACCTAATTCAGGTCTGACAGTTTTGTTTTACTGATGAATCCAACACTATGATAGGATGAGTAAAAATTCAAAAAGTAGTTCTGAACAAAAAGTGTTTTATATGTTTATTTTAAATACTAACTTTTCATTTAGCTGCTGAATGAAATGCTCAGTATAATCCATAAAATTATCTATTGATATAGATAAGAGTGTTCTTTTTTTGGGGAAAGTATGTTTTTGCGTATTTATGTAGTTGCGTGCAAACAGGTTTGGAGGAAAAGAGGAGTGAAAGTTGACTGTAGTTAACTTCTTGGGATAGTTAGATCATTGTCAGGCCCGGTGCAAGACAAGTTAGAGTTGCTTATTCTCTTCCCCGTTGACCTAAAGGCTTTCTGTACATTAGCATTTGTTTATCACCCATTGTCACCATTATTTCAAGCTCTCAGATTTTATCCAGATGAAAATATTTTGGTGTGTGACATAAGTTTAAGGGCTGTTCCTCAGAGACTTTCATGACTGAATGTTAACATTACAGCAGAACGTGGGAATCTAGGACAAGTTCTCCTGAAGAAGTCTCTGTTTCAGCTTCCTTTGACTTTTTTCTCTAGCTATGAAAGTCAGTTCAGTCTGTTTGTTTGCCATTTTGTCATCTGTCGCTGAACTGGGGAGGGTCCTCCTGGCAATGAGCATGTTTCAGGTTCTGTTTTGGCGTCCTGTTTCCCAGAGCCTCCAGGTTCAAAGCAGTGCCAGCTTTCTAGGTCACTTCCTTCCCAGTGCACATTTATGTTCCAGATTCAGACAAAGAGATTCCGTGTTGTATTTTGTTTACTGCTTCTGTGAGACAGGCTAGGGCCACCAGTCAATTTGCAGAACATTAGAAATACCTACTTAATAGAGGCAGAATTTTATTGAGTGAATAATTACATCCTATTACTGATGAAGTAATCACCTTAGATACAGCTGATGCCTCCAGAGGGAGGTATGTTCTTTCCAAAATGCCACCCTGGACAATTCATTTTACTTCTGCACAAAGCTTCAGAATCTGTCTGACCATATTGTACTACAGGTTGTCATGTTTTCAGAGGATGAAATTTATGTTCCATGAAATATGCCATTGCCAGAATTAATAGGTAAATGAGCAAAGTGAAACAGACCATTAGAACCATTGTAATGTTGTAGTTGCTGGGTTGTGGCACAAAAGCAGAAACTATGGGTAAACATAATTGTATTATAGTGACAGGAGCTATCAATGTATATAGTACACAACTGTGGTTACACAATGGAAAGCAGTCAACCGTTATGAAATATGATTTAGCAGGCAGGCCAGTTGCAGGTAATCTTGCTTAGAACAATACTTTCCTTGGCTAGTTTGTTTTAGT
Organism: Tringa tobata; assembly: GCA_033628505.1. Lineage (NCBI taxonomy): Eukaryota > Metazoa > Chordata > Aves > Charadriiformes > Scolopacidae > Tringa > Tringa tobata. The sequence continues at coordinate 2,089,781 of JAHREE010000228.1, read as the reverse complement.
GGATGGAAAATGATAAATGGCAGCTATTTCTTTCCTATCCTACTAGAATTTCTTTTCAGTTTCACTTTGATAATTTTCATAATGCTTTTTTCTTTTATTCTGGACAACAATACTGAGATTTTTTTGTTTGCAGAAATCTTCCTGAGGCATTAACAGATTGTTCCTGAATATTCAGGCAAATAGGAATTCAGCTAAAGGTCTTCAGAGTAAATGTTCACTCTAACACCTTAAAGTCTTTTTGATGCCCTTGTCTTTACTTCTGCTCTAAAACAATGTTTCATAATTTTAAATGAACACTCACACAATATCTAATCAAGATAAACAATTCATAGGCTGAACTGTGTTTGTATAACATGATTAAAAAGCTTTGAATAGCTAACATAATCATAACATTCTATTAATGGGCAGCTTGAGAGAAGCTACAATATCGAATGGTTCAACTAAAAAAATACAAAGCTCCAAGATATGCAGGGTCAGTTCCATTGGATTCAGTATATTTAAACCGATTTAGGCAAGTAAGATTAACTCCTTCTTAACTGCATCTTTCTTAAAATTCCATTTTAGTGTAAAACAAACTACAACACACAGAAACATTGTAAAAATTCAGGTATGTAGAGAAGCTAACAAGTTCATCCATAGCCTGTTGGTACAGTATTTGCAATCACAGTCTTCAGCACTGGTGGATTGAAAAAGCCAATACTGTATTCCTGCAATAAAATAGACAGGTATATCCTGCACAACTGAAGTAGAGGGGAGTGGGGAAGCATCTTTAAGCCTGGTTACCGGAGTGGTACAATATAAATTAGAATACCTTCTCTGGCCATTTTTCAGAGCCAGGAAAGGGATTGATGCAGGAGCTTTTTCAGATCACTGTGCCACTCAAGAGTTTACCCATGCAGGAGGACTTTGACAGTGACTGACTGAAATAGATTCAGAGCTGCTTTATTCTGCTAAAGTGGTTCAAAGTAGTTGGAGCATGGGAGAGAGTTGGGTGCTCAACTGTTTACCTTTCTCTCTCAGAAGTTTTTGCTCCAAGAATTTGCAAAAGAAAAAAAAAAATCAGTTACTTTAGTCTTCACTGAGCAACATCTTTTGAGGGAATATGTAGTGGGGAATTAAGTCCGAGTAATCTGTTACAGACAAGGCTGAAATGGTTCAGAGCTAGCCTTGGCAACAGCCAGCATTGCTGATTGCATCTTTGGATGCAAGGCCAACCAAGGGTTTCTCTACACAGCAAAATAAAACTGTGTAGAAGTACCTGAGCTAGTTTAGACCGTGGTATTCATTACATGTGTTTTAGCATACCTTTCAACAGCACATAACTGTTTCCATTGAACAGTATGCAAATTTTTATAGCTACTGCCACATTGTACATTAGTTTTACCTGAGTTTTGACCTGACACTAGTTTTTACTGAATAGATACGCTTTATTGCTTTCACTCACAGAAAAAAACAAGCACAGCCAGCTGAGGTTGCAAATACAGAGGTAAATCTTGAAATTGTAGTCCTCAGATTTCTGTTTCCATTTATCAAAGAAATGCTGTCTTACTGTTATACCATGTTACTTAATGTGAGATATTGCTATGAAGAGTGTAACCCATGACAAAACAGTTGAAACCTGAATGCGCTAAATGCAGAATTAGGTGACTAGTTGAGTGATAATATATTGCCTAACCTAATGAAAAGACATTACCTTTAAATAATGGACCACATCATAGATTTAATTATCCCAAGGCAGGGTAGTAGGTGCTTCGTGCAGACAAGGTCAATTACCTTATCCAGAAGAGCCTGTTTGAAGTGTATTATGAATAATTCACAGACATAGAAATTAGCTTTGAAAAAGTGTCCCAGCTATAACGTGGTGAAAGCATTCAATTTCTTTTTTAATGTATTTAAGATAACACCCAAAGGACAATTATGGCTGCTTAAATGTATGACTACTTAAATGACAAGAAATGACAATTGTGTGGTCAAATTCGCATTAATGCATTATGCAGAGGGAAGCATTGTCATCATGGCATAGTCGTATCATGCCACAAGAAACTGATTTCAAACCTCATCTGTAGTTTTAAATGTTGAATGAAATTTGATCAAAGATTGATTCATTTATTAACCTTTCTCAATAGAGAAGGCTCAGTTTTAGCTGTACTAGCTTGTTTATTTTGTTTATTAAGGGCTTTTAGTTCTTTGGCTTTCTCGTGTGAAGATAAAGGTCCACAGATATTGAGTGACTTGTATGATTTTGGGGAGTCTGACAAATCCAAAAGTGGAGCCAGAACATTTAATTTTCCATCTTTAATGAGAAGACCAGTCTTCTGCTACAGGCACTAAATTACACTGTTTCTAAGATAGTATTGTTCCAGTCTAGGACTGTTTAGCTTTAGAGTTAAAATGATGACAGTAGCCATGGTAGCAGAATGCATACTCACTTGACATATGGTGACCTTAGGTGTGAATTAGAAACGCAATAAACCTGTAAGTCTGGGGAATAACATGCGCTCTCAGCATATTTTGATTCCACAGGCAAAACAATAACCTTAGCTTTCTCTCTTTGACTTTGCAATAAGTGATAACGGCCAGGGGAAATCCCTTGGGGGCTGCAGTTTTCTAAGATGCCTGGCAAGAAGATGGCTAATTCATCAGGTATCTCAGTTTAAGTGTCTGAATGTAATAGTGACATTTCATGGCCTTTGAGTTTACCTGCTTTATTTGCTTGAAAGGGAGAGTTCAGCAGAATTTTAGAGGGTGCTATAGAATTGTGTATCTAATGAGGCGTACAGCTGGCCTAATCCTGTTTCCATTCACATCAATGTCAAGAATCCCATTTAGTTCAGCAGGACCAGGCCTGAGATTCCTGACACTTTCAAGAGATGGTTTGAATAAAGGGGAATAAAAATTTGACACAACGTCCATTTATATAACAAACTGCTAAAACATGTGATGAACTAGGAAACTGCCACAAAAGGACAGGAAAGAAGATTTCCATTAAAGCAAATATACTGAAAAATAGAAAGCATGGGAGTTGAGTTTTTTGGTATTCTCCATCATCCATCTTTTCTCCAAGGATCAATTCTCCAAAAAAAGCTTAAAAATTCCCTTTCCTCCCCTTTCACACAGTTGTTGTCCTCCACCCCAGTGGTTTCTGGGAGGACTTGATAAAGACTAATCTGAGCCTTAGAGACCTGCTAGCTGATGTACTTATTTGCATGCATGAATGTGAACAGATGTTTACATAATAGTGTTAAGTAGGCCAGCTGTTTGGGAGTCATTTATGTATTTTATTTAAAAGTAAAGCTGTACAGTTAAAAACTTTACTCACAATGTGGAAATGAAACCCAAATTCAGACAAATACATTTTTTTCCTGTATTAGGGGATTGCTTCCCTTACAACCAGCAGTTTTCTGTGTCTCTGAATATACAGCATAATACAACCACATCTTACGTGAATCTCTAGGCATCTGTACCTTATCTTGACCAGTTGCATCTGAGTGGAAGAAAATACACAGCATGGCATCAACATTGCCAAATGTCATCTGTCTGAGGATGAGGGGAGGAAAAAAAACAGTGAGATGAGGGGAGAGGGGGAAAGTTGACATTTTTCTTTACAAGAGGTTACATATTGCTGATTGTTTATGCAGTCTGTTCTGTAATGAAGCATACATCAGGGTAATGTTTGCCTTTGCGTTTGTTCTGCTCTTCAGATGTGAGAAAAAGTATGATCCTTAGGAGTGTATTACAGCCATAAATTTTTAACTTACATTTATTAATTTCTTAATTGAAATCTGAGTGAAAAGTTTCCATTATGGAGACGTACATATGCATGCAGGCATATGTATAGAGAGAAGAGGTTGGACAGAGGAGCTCTTGTATAGTTTAAAAAGTAATTTGCCCCTCAGGGATTCCCAGTTTGTCTGATCTTGGACTGGCTCTAAAATACAAGTCTTGAGTCTGACCTTGTCCATTACTTCATTTCCTCTGACCCCTGGTGCCCTGGAGCTCTGTGTCTTGAAAAGAGAGAAGGCACCCTTTCTTCACCAAAAGGGTTCTCAAGCATTGGAACAGGCTGCCCAGAGAAGTGATGGAGTTGCCATCCCTGGAGGCATTTAAAGGACGTGGAGATGTAGCACCGAGGGACACAGCTTAGTGGTGGACTTGGCAGTGCTAGGTTAGCAGTTGGACTCAGTGATCTTAAAGGTCTTTTCAAACCTGAGGGAGTCTATGTTTCTAAAGTGTTGTAGATGGTTAAATGGAAGTGATTGAGCCCAGTTACTTTTTGCATAGCTGTTGGAAAACTCTGATGACGTATATTAATGTATAACTTGTCAAAATCCTACACCATCCTTAGACTTACCTGCCTTGGTTTTATTTTTTCCTCTCAAGAATCACTATGTGAGGGAGATGCCTGTATCTCTCCAAACCAGAATAGAAAGGCTTTGGAGAAGATTATGCTTGTCTTGAGGAAGGTACATTAAATTAAGGAGCCTTACTGTTGGAAGGAAAGATGGTGATGTATGTGATGATCTTCTGAGAGTTTGATTCACAGCCTTGATGCATCCCACAAGAAAGGTTTGTCATCAGCTGTGATGAAAGTCCTGTGGGAGAAAGTTACACCTTGTGTAAAGATCTTGATATTGAGCTTGTATATTGACTGAATGGCTCCAATGGTGGTTCTTTCTCTCACTATTAAATGCAGAAGGCACATAGAAGCAGCCATCTCAGTTAAGTGCTGAAAATTAGATTAAATGAACACAAGATTAATTTCTCTGAAAATAAGGACTGTAACCTTGCATATGCCATGAGAAGAAAGAAAATAAGACAAGTGTTTGATATGCTCATTGCAGCCTATGTCATTGGCGCAAGTGATGTGGCAGAAGGAGTTCTCTCAAGAGTTAAGAGGTGTGCTCCAGTACTGCCAACAAATCAATGAACGAGGCTAGGTCATCTTCTGCTGGTTTGGGATAAGTTACTGATCTTGACCAGAGGAAATGCTGTCACTGAAAAGTGTTAAGCTTTGTTACTGACTCCTTGATACTGGGCATTTGCTTATATATTTCCTAGAGCTCTGGAGTGCCCAGCCCCACTCTGCATTGTGTGCATGCATGTGTGGTGTGGGAAGGAGTCTGCCTCCATGTGGTTCGGTTCAGTGTTTGGAAAAAGAGGAAGGAGACTTCTTGTGGCTACATGGTTGTCATTCTTCTGCAGCCTCTGCCCATTCCAGTATTCACTGCAGTGGAAAAACTAAAGCCAAGTTCTTCCTTCTGCTCCAGGAGCAGAAAACTGTCTCTTGAGCTGAATAATAATCTCTGTTAGTGACAATGGAGCTAGGGAACATAGCTGAGCAGTTCATATTCTATCCAGTACAGTCTGTATATGAATGTATATACACACCCATGTATATATCCTGTTTGTTACAGTTGTATAGTGAGATATACAGGGACCGGAGACTAATTAAATAGCAAAAACTAAATAGAAGATCCATTTGAAAGATGTAAACTCATTGCTAACAGTGTGAAGAAAAAAGAGCTGCAAATTGATTAAGCTGTTCCACAGAGAAGACAGATTGTTGTCATCCTGACCTTTAAAGCTGGTCAGGATATATCAATAGGAGCATCTTCTGAGTACAGTATTCTATGAATTTTTTCATTTATATTCTCTTGTTTTTCTCCTTACATGCTGGCTTGCAGCCAGTTCATTTCATGGTCTTGCTTATACATATGTTCTGCTACAGCTGCATTTTTCCAAAGTGCCCAATTTCACAGCACTCCAGCCTTCCTTAGGATGACAAATGATGCCCCTGCTGCTCTGACCCACAGAACTGTAATTGCAGCCTGAGTCGGGGACAGCTGAACCAACGCCACGCTACAGTTTGGGTATATCCTTAAGTCGAAACTTGACTGCGTTTGTTTATTGTAGTCGAGTTTCCAATTCCACCACTTAAGGCATTAACTGCTGACATTAATTGTAACATTGAGGAAGGCAGAATTGCTCAACAGTTGAAAGCAGTGTCAAATCAGCAGTTATTTATTTACCATTTCTCTCTAATGTGTTGTAACACATCGGACTATAAAGAAGTTTAATGAGTTGCAACAATGCTTGTAGCCTCTCAGAGGTACTGGGATGCAGTTCAATTATTTTTTTTGATAAAGCGCTTAAAACTAGACTTTCTCCACTGCTGTGCTGAATGTCTAGATGGGTGCTGTTATGATCACAGTAAGTACAACAGACTGTTGTCTTTTGATGACTAACGCTTTTTGGGAGCAAAAACTAAACAATCCAGTTCAACTGGCCCTCTGAGATATCAGTTCAGCAGTGATGTGACGGGAGAGTAGGAGGAGAGGCCAAGAGCATGTTTTTTTCTCTCCTTGTCCAAGCTACCTTGTTGGCTTGTAATTAGTATGACTCGTAAATGTGCCTGCTTTATTCTCTAAACTCTTTTCTGGATGTTGGTTTCATTTTTTGGTTGCTTATAATAGTTGGTTTTTAGAGTACAGCAAATATATTGCATGTTCTGCACAAAGATTTTTTTCAGCTGTTTAGCTAAATTTATATATACTGCCTTTTTGCCTTAAAAAAAAAACTCAACAAAAAACCAACAACCCAAAAACGAAAGCCCCCTAAAAAACACCCTCTGCCTTTTTATATAAAGCTGCATGGGGAATGATACTGGGTTTCCCTCTTACTGAAGATATTCATTTGGCAATTAATTTTACAAGGAATTTAAGATCTTCACATCTCATTTTCTGAAGGATTCTTTCCAAAACAGAAGCACTGCTGCAATAATATTTGAGTGCTATTATCAGTTTTAAGAAAATCCCTTCATTTATTTAATTAAGGATCACAGCTTCAAAGTGATTAACAATATGTTATTATCTCTTCTAATTTATATTCTACTAAGACTGTTTTTCTTTTATTATTCCAGTCAGAAATTCAGCGTATTTACTGATGATGTATTCTGATTTCTTTAAGATCATGAAAGTCAGTAGTTATTATCAGACACTTACAGAAACCAGTTAGTGGTTACACTTCAAAAAGGCACTCTGCGGAAATGACATTGTCCCAATGACTTTCTGATCAGATTCACTCCGTGTAAATAGATGTTATTCTCTAACTGTCAGCCATGCTGTATTAACCTGGGAGCTGAGAGACAAGGTGTGTTCTCATTGCTTCGTGAATCACTACTGCTAATAAAGATTCTCTATACCCAAATCTAGTTTTTATTATTCCTAGAAGCTGTCACTGCAAGTATAATGGGAGCAAAATTAATCTGTCTTTTGTGGAGGGCTGTCAAATCAGAAGACAGTCCATTGCAGTCACTAGTGACTGTTGGTGCTACGTGAGCAGGAGGGGAAAAAAAAAAGGTAATAATAAGGACACTTTTCTCATTATTAATGCTGCTAGTTAAAACTGCATCTACAGGAAACAGTTCTGTCTAGTAAAGTAATTCAATTTCTACCCAGACACTTTTCAAAATACTGTGGGGGAGAAGAACCATTATTAGTATATGTAGTTTCTCTCAAAGGACCAAGGAAATATTGCTTTCCATGCCATGTTTGTCTGTAACTTATCCAGTCTCCTATTAAATGTCCAAATGTCCCCATTTTATTGATTTTCTAGTCTATCAAATTGCATTTTGTTGTGGGCATGATCCAGCAAACCATCCATGGGTTCCTGCAAGAATTGGATTAAACCTTGTATTAATTCCACTCAACTTTACAACAATTGACTTGTGTCCATAAACATGAGCACCCTGCTCTGAGTTATGCCCTGGCTTCCAGACTACCATTAGGCCAGGATGTAGAGTAGAGTTTTTGTGGACTTTCTTAATGAAGGTCTCAGGCTGGTAAGCAGGTGAGAGTGCATGAGTCTGAGAGCTGTGCAGAGCTAGTGGCTTTGCTGTTACAGCTCCACTGTTGTACTACATTGAGTGCACGAGGTGCAAATTAGGGTCCCTCTGTTACTCTTCATCCATGCCCTATTCCAAGAGCTTGAGCTGTCATGATGGGTCCTTCAAGAATAAATAGATCAAATATATAATTAATATTCCTTTTTAAATCCTCTTTAAAAATAGATACTTTGGGTCTTTATTTCAGTCACTGCATACTTGCAGATGGTGTTTTCACCTGTCCCAGTGACAGCCCCAGAGTTTGCCTAAGGAATTCTTACAACCCAAATCTGTTTCAGAACAACTTGAAGCAGAGAGCTGGACTAGGTGGTCTCCAGAGGTCCCCTCCAGCCTCAACCATTCTGTGTTCCAGCTAATAGCCCGATGCTCAGTGAGTGCAAATCAGCACAAATACCCTGATTTTGCTGGAGCGAGCCAGATGCATTTACACCAGTTGCTGGATCTGGCCTTTTTTATTCCTGGAAAATAATAATGAATGAATAAGCTGCAAAGTGTTTCTTCCTGGCAGTCTTTCCTGGGACAGTTGCTTGTAATGTAGTTTGTACAGTTCTGTAAAAGTTGTCTCACTTCAATATTTCCATGAATAATAGTTGAATACTAAGTTTTCTTGTGGTGAAGTGATTGGTTTATGGTTTGGTGCATCATTCATAGTCTTTGATGCTTCAATTATTCCCCTCTGTGCTCTGTGTTGTTATTTCTAGGCTCTGAAATGGCTTTCTTCTATGAAAACTTACATAGGATTTAAGAACAAAAACTGCTGTGAAAAACTACTTCTCTCACCTTATAGTAGTTTATAAGGTGCATTAGTTAGGTAGTGTCTCCTTACCCTGTAGCTCTTTCACATCCATTATAAAGCACTTTAAAAAGAAAGCTCTGAAAAGGGCTGTCTAAACTTACGAACCTATTCATCTCTTCCATGCTTTCCTCCAGTCTATGTGGTATATAGTGATCAAAACCAGGCCACCTGAACCAGTGAGCCCATAAGATAACATGGGTAAGACTTCAGAAGTCTTGAGAGACTGGGGCTGTGTTACTAAGGGCATACAGGGTGGCTGCAAATGTCTTCCTCAAGCACTAGAGAATCACTGAGGAGCACTGGTTTGCTGCAGATACAGAGAACCCCAAGTCACATATGTTCCCTCAGTAGACCATGGCATTTTCACAAGAACTGGAATGACACAATCTGGTTTATCTTGTGTTTATTGATCTATTAATTCAGCACTTGCTACTATTTACTCTGTCTAACTATTTTTATACTTGTGCAGAAGAACTGATTAAAAACAAAAGACCGTTGTCCTGGGCACTGTGCTGGGCCACCGCAGGAGATGGCCTTCTGGTGGAAATGGGTGAGTTTCCAGTGGAAACTGTTGAAAGAGGATGAGAATGAATACATAGGAGCTGAATGAGCAGTGTGAGGGCCACAAATGGTGGCATCATCTCATTGCCATTATTCTTACTGTCTATACTGTCTTATTGGAAAAAAAAGTCCAGACATCTGCTCAGCAAGACCAGGCATGGTCATACTAGATCCTGATGTGGTTTATCTATGGTGGTTGTCCACTTGCAATGCAGTCTGGGCCACTGATGCGTTTCTGGTCCCAGCACAGAGTTAGGATGTGGCAGGACATGCATCAATGTCATAGACCCGTCTGTTAAGGCAACGCAGGGTTTGTTTATCAGAGTTTACCTGGAGGAATTAAGCTAAACAGAGAAAATGGGAAAAGAAGAGGGGTATGAGGAAGAAGAAATGGAGTTGAAAGCAAGAATGACAGATTTGAAGTAAAGCTGAGCTGGAATGTAGGACGTAAAGGAAATAAGATAATTTTTTGGTTTCAACATGGTAGGATATCCGGTCCATCTTGAGCAAAACATCTGAGGATTCCAAAAGGATATTTTCTCTGTTTTGTCATTTGTCCCTAAAACCTGTAATCTTCTCTGCATTTTTGTTTTTAGGTTCATGTGTTGTTGTTGTTGCTGGTTTTTCTTCCTAACCTGCATGCCTTCAGCTGTTCCCATAGTTTCCATTGCTGGCTGGAGTCCCACTTGCATCTTTCAGGAAACTTGTCACTTGGCCAGAAATTTATTGAGAAAACAACCCAGCCTGAGCTGGCAGAGGAGAATGCAAGTACTCATAGTATTTTCAGCCTTCTTTGGCCTATAGTGGAAACATTAATGAGGTATAAAATTTTAGTTTGGATGTAGATTTAATCTTCCTCAGTGCATAAAAGTGTTTGGGTCTGAAATCCTTATGCCCATCCTCAAATCTGTCTCTCAAAGGGTTGATGATGATTTTGCTTTTACTGAAGCTCCGTTAGCGTGTGATGGCACAACTTTGTCATTGAAGCTCATCAGTTCTGCTCATTAGCCTCCTGTTAAACCTAGAAGAGGCAAAGGTACATGTTTATTTACCTTCTTTCTGACCATTCTCATCTGTGAGAATATCTTAAGAATTCCAGGAAGAACTGAGCACACTGTGGTAACAGCTGCTCCAGAGGAGATGTAGTTTCTATGCGTAAGACAAAGAGATGCAGACAAATGCTGCTGCATGGTTTTTTTCTTTTCTTTTTTAAGCAATTACTTCAGCCTGGGACTCTAAAGGAAGCAGTGCACCTTGGCAGCAAAGCTGTGTAATGAGAGAAAGAAAATGTCAGCAAAATACTGCCTTTCTTTCCCCCTTTCCTAACCACAGTTATCAAAATAATTTTAAAATGAGGACAGACTTTGTGACTAAGTAATATTTGCCCAGGGAGTAGGTCCACTGGCATTAGCAGGACTACTTCACTTTCAGATAACTGTTCTAAATGTTACAGGATCTGACCAGAAATTGAAATCAAATTCAGTGCAAAATTTAGTAACAGTGGCCAGCAGTGTTGCTCCTCAGTACAGATTGGTGTCTGTCTTGCTGTGGTGTTTGATCAGCCATCATTTCCAATGCAGTCATGTTTGTCATCTCTGAAAAAAAAGGTAGTGGTATGTGGGTTACAGTTTTGAGAAAGGAAAAGGACAATACTGAATTGGACAATAAAACTGAGTTGCACAATTGATATGGGGAAGGTTTTGGGTAAAAGGGAGGAATTGTTAAATGGTCATTATGGCTGTACTGAAAGGAGAAGAGCCAGACTTTAGACAGGTATGTGTGCATGTGGAAGCAGAGTAGCAACGTCCAAAAGCAACTGGAAGACTTCGTGGCTCAGTCAGTGAATAGTGTTCAAAGGAACCATTTAATTGGGGACTCTCATTTTTCTTGTCATCCATATTGCATATATTCATTTTTTTTTCCTAGATATCCTCATCTTGTGTTAAAAAAAAACAAGGGATTTTTTGTGTTTTGTTTCTGAGGTTCAAGAGAGCCTGCCACCTTGGAAGGTGGGTATGGCTTCCCTCTGGCTGGGGCAGAGCCACACGATCCTCGCTGGGGTCTAGAAACCAAAGAGCAACTTTTTTTCAGCCTAAATGTCAAAGAATGGATAGCACATGCTGGTTAATGCAGCACAGCCTGAGTTCACCCCACATTGTGTTATTAATGTATTCTTCCAGAGGTGTGAGCTTTCCTTTAAACCAATACAAATTCCAAGTCATTAACACCATAGACCTCTTCATAGAACAAACAGCCTCTAAGAATATATTAATTTTTTACTATCAACTAAATATGGAATATTTTTCCCATTTGTCCATAATTTTGTCCAGAATTATTATAAACACTTTTTATTTGACTTGTCAAAAGTGTAGGTTTTTTTCCTGTTGAAAAGACCAAAGGGGAAGAATTTGGTTTTACTTCAATTTAAATTTGAAAATTATCATTAATAAGGCTAGAAAAATGTTGTGATGGAAAAAAAAAAGCATACAAACCAAGACCTTGGTAAACTCTAACAAAAAATACCGAGTCATAGTTTTCCCTTGTTCTTGCTCTCGTAGCCATTTCTCTGGTTTTTCAAGAGCATTTTAAAAATGGATTAGCTGAGATCATAATTTTGATGTCTAAATTCAGTTATTCAGGTGGAAATTGTCTCATGAACATGTGTGTGTGTATACACATATATAATAAAAAAAAATAATCTGCTAACTGCTTGTTTTACAAAACGGTTGATATACCATGTGACCCATTTGCAGGATTTGATATTATTGAAGTGGCTAGTACAAACAGACATTTAAAATTTTTGAGTGCAGTAGAAAAGAATTGGCTTTGATTGCTTTATTGAATTCTACAATTGGTATTTCCCAGTTTTCACTATCTCCTGATATATGAATCTTTAACAGCATAGATATTAATTAATCTACATTTTCATCAGTAAGATCTATAGTTAAGATTTAACAAATTCTACTTAACTCGGTTTAAATTTGGAGAAAAAAAGTTAACATGAAGACTGCAAAGACAATGTTGTTTCACTACAATATGGTTTCAGTGTTTCAACAGACAGATACAAGTAAATTCACTTGCTGTGGTGGTTGAAAAGACCTTTAACTGACCTGTTTCAGAAACTTTGGTGCCCCAGAAGCCTTTTCTGTACTAGGGGTATGGAATGAATGGCTCAGATTTTAGGTTTGTACAGCACAGGAGTATAATGTGCAATCCAGTTTAGTTTGTTATATTTCCATCACTAGATTTTTGTTTGTTGCAGTAACAAGAACCACCTGGCAAATGATGCGTACAAATCTTGACAAATATTCCAAGTGTAATACTGTTTAAAATGCCTGGCTTTGTTTTAAATCATGCTGTATAAACATAAAAAACAATGCCAAGACTTTCTGCCTATACAAAGGTAAACTGACCCCATATATATACCCCATATATATTGTAATTTAGTCCTAAATGCTGTTGGAATATGCTACTTCTCCCTCTCCTCCAGCTTCTGAATGCGTATACAAATAACTTTTGAAAAAATTCTCTGCCATTCAAAATATGAGCAAGCCTGAAACCTTTAAAAATAGCTTGTATTGCTAGCAATATCAATGGCCTCTAATACAGAAAATGAGGGAACTGTCAGTACAAGGGAGATATAAAAGTACCGTCATTTTCTTGTAAGCTGGTAGCGGGACATCGAATACATGTTCAGCCATTCTTGTCACTAGAAGAGCCAGATGCGCATTGGAGGTGAACTTGATTTCAAGCTATATCTCCTTCTAAGGATCATTGGAAACAACCTCCCTGTGTCTCACTGCTATTCTCTTTGTAGTCCTAAGCTTCTGGGCTCAGGAACTGTACAGTCTGAGCCAGCCTTACTTCTGCCGAAACAGATTTCGTACAGAGAACTAACAATGAATAGTTTAGTTAAGTGCACTGATGAAGTGGGTACTGGAGATCTACTGAAGAATTAACATGCAAAAGAAGCTTACTATCTGTGCCTTGTAGGATAGAGGAAAACTAAGTTCTTGTCCATGTGTTTCAGTTTTGTATATGCTAGGGTTTCTAAAGTCTTCCTTGGCTATTCAGATACATACATGCAATAGCTGTTGAATAGACCAATAGATCACAAAGGACCAGCCTACAGAGACAGGTAAAGGGAAACATCAAGATGGTCAATGGGAGATGAAACCCCTTATTCTTTCCTTTCAGAAGACTATGCTAACCTTGCTTTCTGCAGCCTGTGCCTGGTAGCATGAACAAGCAGCAGTACTTGGTTTGATACAAAATACTGTTTGCCTGCTCAGTTCTTTTATTCAATGCTCTATTAAATTATAGTACAAACTGTGATGTAAATATCACAGCTGTTTGTAGATGCTTCCAGACAGCATCATCACAGGAAGGATTATAGTCCTCTGCATGAAATAAAAATAATAATTAAAAAAAGCCTTTTTTGGGGATTTTGTTATCAAAATTAAAAAATTCCAAAGGCAGCTTGAACATTGGAAGAAATCACTTGAAAGAAACTGTCTGGTCTCTAGTTCTTTTACTGGTGAATTCAGGCACCTTGGGGCTTGTTTGCTTTGCTTGGTTTTGGGTATTTTCCACACACATTCTCCTTCGGAATCATAGTACGGGGTTCGAAGACAACTTTAATATATTTATTATAGCAGGGTTTTTATCGGTTCTAAAGAGATAAAAGTGCATGGAAAATAATACTTTTATTTGTGCAGTAGGCTTTTGAATAACTTTTTTGACTAAATTAATGTGTTACTAGGTACAAGGTAAGCACAGAATGAAGAATTAGTAGCACTTCTCATTAAATGGACTTTTTAGCTTAGAAATTTTGAAGTGGAATTCTACTGATCTATGTAACTGTTTATGGGGCCATGTTAGCTCCTTAATTAATGTGATTGACTTAGTTCATGGTTTCACTACAGGAAGGAAATTAATTAGTTTTGAGGCGGTGGACAATTGACAATGCTTAGAAAAAATGATAATACCATGATAACAAGTGATGATAATGCAACAATTCTACAGGCTTAGGAGAAAGAAACTTAATCAACATCTGTTGGCCAAACTCAATCTCAATGCAAGGCACCTTCCAAGGTATAATAGCGTAAACTTCCTAGAAAGAGCTCAGGGATAGATTGATTGGCATTGCTAGTGAAATACTGCATTACTTCATCATTACGGGTATGTGACATACAATATATGCTTTGGTAATTCCTAAACACGTTGGACGTTACTGAAGTACCTTAGATTTGAAAGCTTTGTTGAATACCTCTGTGATTTCTCACATATTGAAAATTAACATGGAAAAGAGTTCTTGAAGAATCGGAGCATGATTTTCCTTAATAATACAATTGATTTCTAAGGGACTAGTTAGGGAGAAAAATTTACTCATTTTGAGTAAAGGGTAGCAGAACTCTGCCTAATAAATAGAATTTTTGAAAATACACTGTTTTTTAATAGTATTTTCCCTTGACAATCTAAGATTGTTCCTTATAATGTTGAATGCTCTATTTTTTAGCACTGTATTTAATTTTGTTGTAAATGACTCAAACTGTGGTGCTTCTACCACTTCCTCAGTCTATATCATAAATCTGAATGTGTATGTGTTTGCTTGGTATTGCTCGATAAAACAAATAACAACAGAGCTGAAAAAGACATCAGAAAACTACTCATTCTTAATTCCTGTGAATGATTGCTTATTTCACTGTTATGTTTAAGTACATAATGATTTTTGCAAAAAGAACCTGACATAGGTTGAATTTGATTAATGAATACCATTATTTGCTGATGGTTGGAAGGATTTATCTTTATCTAAATATTTTTTCCAGAATGGGTACTTTTAAAATTAGATTAAGCACTTCTATATAATATCTATTTCAACTCCTAGACAAATCACCCTTTTATTCAATTAACATTACTATTCCACGCTTTACCAAGTCATTTCCCAGTAATATAGTATAGTCCTGTTTCACTGGCTGCAGCAATCAACTTCTGCAAGAAAATCAGCTGAAGAGAAAAGAAGGAAAACATAAATGCGTTTACAATAATAAGAACCCTAGAATGTGTGTGCCCATTTTTGTAAGTTGAATGCGAGACATTCTTGAATTTTAGTTTTCTAATGAGTACCACTGGGTATTGGTGAAACTTGTCATGTCTTAATTATTGGTATCATCTTCCTATTTTTATTTTCCTTTTTTCATAAATTTACAGTTGAGCAGTCTAAGCTTAGAAGGAAAACAAATATGAATTAATTTTGCCAAGTGATTCTAAAACTCATTTTAATTAGTCCCTTACTCTCTACAGTTAACCTTGATTGCATTTCATATTTTAGGCTTTCTTCCTTTGTATAATGAGGAATACTCCCTACTAATAATGTTAGTAAAGCAGAAGAATAAATTGATGCATTTTTCTACATTAGCAGTGCAGTTTATTTCTCAAGCTCCTTTGATCAAAAAGTCTTGATATGTCAATTTTGCTAAATTTTGCCATCTACCTGTATGTGTAACTGATTACATTTCTTGATTTAAGGATTAAGAAGTCAGTGAAAAACTTATCTGAGCTGGAAGACAAAGTCAATCTTAGCAAAATGTTAATCCGTGGATTTTATTACATCTGAATCTGCTTACTGTATCTGACTATTAATATTTAATTCTTGATGTATAACGGATTATGAAGTTTAAACAAAAACTATCTTGGTTTATGTAAATATATAGATCTTAGAGCTCCTGTAGATAGAAAATAACTTCACAGAGACAAATTAATTCCCAATAAGGGAAATCTTTTTCCCCACTTATCTCCTACGTGAATACTTAATCTAGGATGTTTTAATATCTTACGGAGCTTTGCATTTGCAAATTCCACCCTTGGAGAGCACATTAAAATCCCTAGTCCTGCTCCCTTAGAAAATGATGCAAATTTTGGTCTTAGTTTTAGAGGAAGTGTATTAAGCCTGTGGTAATAGGTCAGATTCTGTGTTCTTTCTGAAGATTTTTGCTCTTTATATATGAGTCTTAAGGTAAAAAATCCTGAACTAAGAGCTAGAGTCTGCTTCATAGCAGGAAGACTCTGCAAGACGTCCTTAGCCAATAGTGGGTGGTTCAAGACAGTTGTGCAGTGCGAGTCATGGCAGGAGAATTGTTTGTAGGCTCCTTCAGTGATCAGATCTCTAACATCACACAAAAACACTGGACACAGCTGGTGCAGACAGTGTTGTTAAATTCGCACGTTAAAATTTTTGCAGCTGAAATGAACCAAGGTTCTAATGGGTGATTGGCACATGAGCCCTGTGGGGAAAACACCTGTTCCTCAAACCAAAGGGACTACCATAGAGCTCAACATGTATTCCATAAAATGGAACTTGGGCAAAGTTTAGGGTTTATTAGTTTGTCTGTAGTTTGCATGTTTTCTTTCAGTATTATTTAACATGTCCACCTCCATTCTCTTTTTCTCATTCTCAGGAGAATCCGATTTGCTTATCAAGTTCTCTTTCTCTCTCTTTTTCTCTTTTCTCTTTTTTTTTTTTTTTTTTTTTCCCTCTCTTTCCCTTTCATCCAGATGGAATGCCATTTGCTTGGTGGGTTGGCCGTGCCAATGAAAAGCATCTTTACTGGGGAGGATCTCTTCCGGGCATTCAACAGTGTGCATGTGGACTGGAAGAAAGTTGTCTGGATATGAGATATTTTTGCAACTGTGACGCAGATAGAGAAGAATGGTAATAATTTTAACGTGCATAGTAGTGTCTGTGTGAGATCTGGGCATAGGAACTAGGGCAAGAAGGCTTAAATCTTTTCCTGATTCACAGCTGAGGAAGCTTGAATGGCTTGAGTGTTGTCAAATGAGAATGAAAGTCAAACTAGAATTTGAACTTCTGATTTCATTGTAATTTCTTATTTGAACCAAAGATATCTGATTTGAGGAAAAGATATCTGGTTGAGGCAAGTTGCTGGGATGTGTCGTCTTCAAAAATCTTTGTTGTTGAATGCCAAATCCAGTAATTTGATTTGTTTAAAAATTTCCATTACTTTAATTGGAGCATTGCATAAATAAAGGTTCTATGAGGTTGGTGCATGGGTATATGTGAGAGCAAAAAATTCAGGTATAGACAGCAAAATTGAGGTAAAGACAGCTAAAGAACAAGAACTCTGTATTGTCAAAAAGGCTTGTATTTTTCTTATGAAACAGTATATCTGTATGTGACTTAACTTTCTTTTACTTTGGGTCCCAAGCTTTTTAAAGTAAATGAAAAGAGTTCCTTTGGCTTCTGCAGGGTTTGGTTCAGTCTCCATAGGAATTTTTAAACTTAGAGCATGAACATTAAAAGCCTTCTTTGGGTTCAGACCTTTGCTGTGCCTTGATGTCACATGAATTCGCAAAAGCCACCTCACAACCTTCTGCCATTCTCTGCACCTTCAGAGACTCTCTCCTCAGCAGCTGAGAGCTAGTTGGTGAATTTTCTAGTTAATTCCGTACTTGTGTTGAAGGGGACAGAAATGCCAGAGGAGTGTTGTTGAATGTACACTTTAAAATAGTGTGAAAATACATGTGAAAACTCTGCTTCACCCTCTCTCCGTTCTGGACCACTCACCTACAGAAGATGCTGCCCTAAAAGATATCTTTACCTTGAGTAGATCAGAAATTACGAATAACAGAAGTAGAAAAGAAATATCTTGCTGTAACTGGCTACTGTGTTTGAAGTAGTATCCAAATTTTCCCTGCAAAACCTTTATTCCAAAGAGAATGAGTAGAAAAGGACATTAAGGCATCTTGAAACAACAAAACAAATAATCAGAAATTACTTGTCACTGTAAGCATTGGACTTTCTGGCTGCTCGATTTCCAGACAGTGTGATTATTTCCTTGAACGCTTTATATCCCCAGAGTCACTGTTCACTTTCAAAAGTCATACCTGTAAGGGGATTTCTTGGGGAGTATCTTTATGTAAATGTTGGTTTATGAATGTGATTTGCATGGATTTGTGTAGAAAGGCCTGGCTGTGCATGTTAATCTCTTGCTTCTTTAAGGTTTGGTTATCAGAAGCACTTTGGTACAGTTTGTACATGATCATCAGAAGCATCTGTTTTTACTGGTGCTTGGCTCTGTTCATAATCCACAGTTCACTTTTCGGTGAGCTGCTGCTCAGGCAGAGCAGGGTGTGTTATGCTGACCATTGGAGTTGTAGTCTGAGATTGCAGGACAGTTCCCCACTAGATTGTACAAAGCAATGCCGGGTGAAAGCTACATGCAGTTTTATGATGTTTCAGCTGAGTGTCCTAAGGAAATGAGACCTAAGTGAGTGGGTGTTTATCTCCACATTCCCCCCACACCCAATGATTTTGAACAAGCAGACACAATTCAAATATCTGTCACAGAGAAAGAGAAAACCCAAAAGTATTAGAAATTATACATTGTATGAAAATTTATGGCAGGCTGAGAGGGAAAAGCCAATTAAAATCCACAAGAAGGAAGTTAAGGAAGTTTACATTTTTATTAGATTTTGGAAAACCCTCATGGGAGAGAGATGTTGGAAATCATGCGTCATTAGTTTGGCAGCTCACAGAGCTACTTGTTTCTCCTGATTTTATTATAATAACAGTATATGCATAGAGGTTTCCTCAACTAACTGTTTGTCAGTTTGGGGTTCAGGTGTTTTGGTTTTTAAACCATTTGAAATTTGGATTTTGGTGGTATTCTAAATTGCAGGTTGCCTGTCTTAAAGCTAAAAAAAACCCTGACTTTTGCAAAGAGTTTCTAAACATAAGAAATTTCATGCCTCTTGAAGATTACTTTTGTGTTTTTCTGCTAGAACACTGACCCCATGATATATAATGAGCATTTGAATTTGAAACCTGCTGAGATCTGAACTGTGACTTTAACCTGCTATACATTATACTGGAAGGAGCAAGACAGCAATAGATGCATTTATTTGCCTTAGCATGAAATAAAATGGGTGCTGTAGAGTGGAAAACCAGAAAATAATTTTCACTCCTCTTAGATAAATCAGGCTGCTCACTGCAGCTCCAAGCTAGGAACTCACCAGAATAGCTAGAGTGTCATTCTGAAGAGGAGACAGGCTTAGGATTTTGCTTTGATTTGGTTTCCCTAGGCTAAGTCTTGGGTGCAAAAGCAGCTACTGATTTCTGAGAGCAGAAAAAAAAAATAAAAGGGAAAACAAGAGAAAACAGACCTGAAAAAAGTCCTGAGCCAGGTGTTTGGCAGAATACAATATGCACTTCTAGGCATGCTGACTTTTAAATGATATCTGAACAGACACCTGAGCTAGCTACTGTCTCTAGGCTCTTACTTGACATGACACCAAGGTAGTCCCCCTGGAGTTATGCTGGCCAGATGAACAGGAATATAATTGATTGCATGCTGTATAGAGAAGATTTTTGTATTTTTCACCCTTCTTTTTATTAAAGCGTTCTAGTGAAAAGTATCTTTTTCCATCCAGCTCCTCAACATACTTCCAAACTTTGCAGTGTGATGACAGCTAATTCTGTCACTGCGGAATTGTGGAGCCTTTTCATGGTATTTGAGGGTGAATGGGAGGAGACCTCTGCTGAGGGAGCAGAGGCACAAATTGTCACCCTGACCTAGCCAAGGGATCTGAAAAGGTGTTAAACGTGACTTGACTGTAGTTTATGCTTGCCTCCAAAAAAGAGAGATTACTGACTGTTCAAAGCTCTTGCGAGGTGGGAACATTCATAGAAATCCAGTGGCTGCAAGCTGGAGTTAATCTAGTCCAGAAAGTGTTTTCTTTCTCTCTTTTCCCCTTCCCCAACACTGAGAATAGTTACCTCTTGTATGATGTATAGATGAGATGGATTTGCCATAGCTTCAAGCACTTACCTTTAAAGCACTTGTCTTTCAAAAGATATGCCTTGGTTCAAACAGACGGTGCATTCTTGTCGCAGGCCTTACTGGGAAAAAGTGTTAAACTGATCTAAAGAATAAAGCATTTCTGAAATGCAGATGGGGTTATGTTATCTTCAGTCGATTCTAGAGATCCTTTGGATCCTTGAGTACCTGTCCCAGGTTGTCTTTCATCTCAAGCAAAATTCTCTTACCTTGACAATGAAAGTCTTGGTGCTCACCAAGCCTTTCATTTTAGTGGGAGTAACCTCTCTCATGTCATGGTAGAGCGTGACTGTCCTGAAGTCCGTTTGCTACTTTGGTCTCTCTATCTGGAATCCATTTTCCACTGCAAATGTAAACAGCTGATTGAAGCCAGTCACCAAACCTATGTCTTACTGACTGCATTCACCTGGAGGCTTTGTGAATATGGAGAACTTTACAGCTTTTTATTTTGTACAGAAATAGCAGCATCCCTGGAAGTCATTTCATACAGGAAGTTCAGACAACTCAGCAGAGTGTAGTAGACAGTGTTGTTTCTAACCAATAGATTGGCCATCTTTTATTTCTGTTCTCCAGTCCTATTATTCAAATTATAGGAGTATCCTTTTATCTTCTAGAACAGCCTTCTTCACTGTGGAACTAAGCCTTTGAGTCTTTCCATTTCCAAAGTAACATGCATTCACCTCTTTACTGTGCCTTTGGGGTACTGCAAGGAAAAAGGAAACCACAAGACATGAGAAAAAGGGAAGGAAAAAAAGGGAGGGGGCGTATTACTATTGTCAGACCCATTTTGGTGCCCAGAGATATATTGAGTATATCGAGCTTCGTTTAAGGAGGAGTGAAGCTCTATTTGGACGGGCTATATTTGTGCAAAACTGTACCAGAGCCAGGATCCTAAAACTGGAAGGGCTGAGGAGAGCAGGGCAGAGAAACCCAGCCACTGACGAGCCCAGATTTGACAGGTTTTATTTGCTCAGCCACTATCCCACACTGAATCCGTTCCCCCAGAAGCAGTGCAGGCAACTCCACAGAGCCTCTGAGGTCATAAATAAACCCTGCCGGAGGTGACCTGGCCTGTATAGAGCTGTCTTGGATATCTGCCTTCATGACTGCATTTGTCAACAGACTAGAAAAGCTGCCTGCCGAGAGCTGGCTGTAGCAGGCCCCTGAGGTGTCAGGAATCAGTTCATTACTATCATTACCAAACTCTTTCTCTGCACCTCTTCTCTAATTCAACAAAATGTAGCCACTGCATCTTGCCTTCAACTATTAGGTATGTCCCCTTCTGCTGCTTATTTTTTTCTTTTATTGTGACTTTACGTTATTGTACCCAGTAAAGCATTATTGAATGCAGCTGTAAGATAGCAATTAAAATGTATTCCTTTGGATTATTAATGATATATCCTGCACAGGGCTCAAAACTTCTTCTGATGGAAGCCTGTTTCACTGGTCCATTCCTCATGCAGTTCATTGACATCTGCTTATGATAGTATTCTTTTCCCCAAATGTAGTGTATTCATGAAAATCTGTACTGAATATCTGAGCTACTGATGCTCAGACTCCACCAGAGTTTTCATTAATGCACAAGAAGAAAAATGTACCAACGCAGTATCATATGAGAAGAAATTATATTTAATGGCACCACTGTTTTACCATCTGTTAGAAAAAATATGGAAACAGCTACCGAGAAGTTATTAATTTATGATGGCCTACACTCTTGCGGTACCACAGAGTGAGATTTTCTTAAGCATGCTTTTATTAGTAGCCAGGAAGAAGAAAAATAGTCTCATAGTGTTACCATCAAAATAGTTATTTGTCATTTACAGGTAAGACTACCTGTGCTACATCTTAAAGTGTCCAGTTGCTGCACTATCACCTTTAGCATTGCTGCACTAGCAGTGAGGTTTTTTTCTTCTTTTTTTCCTTTGCCCTCCTCCCCCCATAAGTAGAGCATTTTTTTTATGTATAACATGGCTCATAGTTTATTGAGGAAGTACTTTGGGTAGATACAGACATTAATCTTCAGACATGGATAAATAGATGACATCCAACTGTATTTAATACCCATAACTAAAAATATTTCAATGATTTAATTTAAAGGGCATTATTGGATTTGTTTTGTTTTGGTTTTGCTTGTGGGAAGTACAAATTGATACTACCCTTTATGCAAATAGCTCAGAGAAACATCTGTTCACTAAGGGTGCTTTTCACCCTCTGAAAAATATTCAGATTTTCATCTGCATTTGTGCCGAATTGAGTGCCAAGTCTGGTAAGCAGAAGGTCTACTTCCCAAGTTTATTAATTTATTTGTACCATTTTCTGCATGTACGGGACTCCTTTCAGGAAAGGGATAAAACCTGCTTTGATTTTTGTGAAATCAGGGCTTAACTTACACTTCTGGCCAAAGAGCATCACCTCCCCACTCCCCCCAGGACCTTCTTTCAGACAGGCCCCACCCGTCTTTCTCAGTACTGAGAAGTGGAGGACAGCATGATACAAAAGGCATGCTTGGTCAAAGTAGTCATGGGAGTGCTATGTGAAACCTACTGGTTTTGGCTTACCTGAGAAGCAGCTGCAGAAAAGCAAATATAATCTGGTTTTAAGTCTATGTGAACTGCTAAATTAAAATACCTTGAAGTAAAATCTGACTCTGGGAACAAATATAAAAATAATGAATCTAACAAGGTTTTATTTCTGTTTAAAAGACAAAAGTGTTTATGTGCACATCATAGTGCAAATGTCTTCTATAAGAAAACAGAAATTTGTATTTGAAAACTGTAATACATTAAAATTGATCCCCAAGCACCCTTCAGGCAAAATTCCAAATGTTTTGTCCAAACCCTGAAATATTTGTGTGTTGTAGTGCCACAACAGTGACTTGTTGTACAGGTACATGACGCTCTCTTGCACTTCTCTGCAGCGTAATACACTATTTGAGAGGCTGCCACGGTGTACTATGTATAGAGAGGAGGTGCTTTTTAAGAAATGGAATCTGAAATAAGTTCAACATAAAGAATACCAGGAATTTGAGACACACAACTTTAGCTCCCATGAGGCCCTGCTTAATGTCTTCAAATCTCTTTTCTGATTTTCTTAGCTGAAACATCTTAAGTGTTGACTTTTCACCAAAAACTTGATTTCCCACCATGAAATAATAATAATAATAATAATAATAAACTGCAACAATAGGTATGTCGTTCCTGTCATTGACACATTTTCTGAAACGTAGTATGTTTTTTCTGACAGGTTTTGTTTCAACATCTACTGGTATGAGAATATGTAAGCTTAGACAAGTCTTTTTTTTCCATGTGTGAGAGAATAACGCACATAACATGTGCGGTTTGAGTTTCAAATGAAACTTGATTGAGTTTTCAAGACATTAACATAAAAGTGAAGGTTTTTATTAGTTCAGGAATATTTTTCTTTCTCACAGTTGAGCTATGCTACTGAAGTTCTCTGTGACACTGGCATATAACTAGTGAAAACTGAGAATCATAAAATTCGATATAAAAGAACTTCATGCAATATAACAGAATATCTAATAAGCAATGCAGTTTTCAGAGATGTGAAATAGATATCTTTAAAATGTCACCATTTCATTTTTTTTGTAGATATCTTCAGTGGTAGCTGTAGGAAAATACTGATTTTTATTTTAATGCTGATCATAGCTAGTCAAAAGACTGCACTATTTTTTGAATGAAAATAAATTTGCAGGAAACCTCCCTAAATATTTTGTGATTTTTTTTTTATTTTTAAAAAAGTAAATGTCAGCTTAGTTATTCATGTGCATATTGCATATTTTATGTCCTCTTTCTGTGCATCTTTCTGCCTTTCTTTCTTTCAGTCTACCTACTCTTCTTCCTCCCACCCACTGAAACACCTTATTTAATTGTCTTCCTAAGAAATACTCAAATAGTTCAGCTTTTGTTACAACTGTTTCATAATCTGTTGAGAGAATTTACACTAACTTTCAAAGATTGATACAATAAGCTATATGAGCGTGCGATGAAGATGATCTGGAGACCGTGTACTTTTGATTCATATGTTGTGTTTTTCCAAGTCTGTATTGAAGGCATCCCTCTGCCTTGTGCCTGGGAATTTCATCTTGCTGCAATTTTTCTGTAATTATCTGCATGTCAGACACCCACTGAAGCAAGAAAAAAATGTTAGGGTTGGAGAGGGTACGTCTCCTTTTCCCCTTGGAATTATGAGACAATTAACTGTGCTGCATGCAATTAGAATCAATGAAAAATAAATTATATGTATGCAGCCTTTATCAAAAAGATCAAAATACCCCTTCTATTTTTTCCAACATTAATCAGAGTAGAGCACTTAGCTAAGCAAACATCCGAGGTTGTGTGTCAGAGCGCAGCTACAGTGTTCATCCTGATTATTATTTCTTTGTTGAAGTCCTCTGTCCTTTCCCATGGCTGGAACTATAATGAAAGCTATGTTTGTGGAAGGTGGTATTACAAGCAGCATGTAGGCAGTCTGGGATCCTGCCTGGTATGTCAGACTCTTTAGCAGTGGTATTGCTTAAAAAGTGATACCTCTTTCATGAGGCTTTGCGTCATAGATGCTTGAAAGAGCAGTGAGTGTAAATTTGGGATTACTGGCATTTTTGATCCAGTTATTGTTGCCATCCCCATGTGCAGTGTGTAGTCTTCCACCTCTGAGCAGGCAGGTGAGTTGAATCCAGACCCTGATTACAGATTTCTGGGCTACGCAGAGGTAGGGATCCTTTTCTCCAAAACTACTGAGATTCGGCTCCATGAAGGATGCTCTGCCAGGTTTATGTGCCCAGATGAACAACAGACCTCAACCCTGAGAAAAAGATCTAGGAGAGAAAAAAGTCATCACTGTGGAGATAAGATATGGTAGCACTCACCTTTCTATAATCAATCAATAGAGAAATAACTTGAGAGAGGGCATTTTGGCTGTGGTGAGGTCAGGGCTGGATGCCTGAAGAACTCAGTTCAGTTCCTGAAGTACAGTGGGATGAATGCACACCTGTATACCCCGCCACAGTCAAAGCCACTGAATCAGCTTAGGGACAAGAGGGCTGCCATGAAATGCTGTGCTGCATTTTGTGGACAAGTTGCCCAGCACGCTCAGAGTAGAAACAAAGGAATGATCCTTTAGGAATCTTTCTTTCTTTTCCTTTCTAGCAGCCGTGTGTAAGTTAGTCGCAGTTGAAGAACAAGCCCAGCAGATACAACCAAGAGACTGTAGGTTGACAATGCAGTAAATCAGCCTTCAGTATTTCGGTTGCTGAACCAAAATTTCCACAGGTGTGTAATGCAAAGGGCTGATTCAGTGCAAACTCACTCTGCCAATTCAACCGTCTTCGCAGTGTGCTGAGTCAGTTGTGTACCAGCCATCTTGAAGCTGGATCAGGTATTGTCTGGCTGCCCCATGCTCCCCGCATGCTGCATCAGTTATCATGTCTCCTCTTCCTGCCTAAAGCCAGCATAAATGCTGTTATCTGTCTCCAGCTAACTCAACAGAAATGCAGACTTGGGCTTATACCTGATGCACAAATTCATCCTGCTGAGGAAACCCAATAGGGCCCAGTTTACATTGACGCACTCTGCCTCGGCTTCACAGTCACTCTGCACAGCTGGAACACAGTTACAGCCCATACCAGGCAGCATCATGTATCCAAATACAGCCTCTTCAGTGGTCAGTATTATGTATGAGCATAGAGCACACGTGTGCACGTATGTATCTTAAAGAGTGTGGTGTACCAGTCACAAGTCTTCTAGGTAATTCTGCAAAAGACCTTTCATCTTTGTGTAAACATCTTTCAAATGTTGCCTTGCATAAGAAACACTGGGGGTTTTGTCTGTGGTTAATCTGTCTCTTTCTATTTGTTTATTATAATCCAGGACAAATGATACCGGCCTCCTTGCTTTCAAAGACCATTTGCCTGTAACTCAGATAGTGATCACTGACACAAACAGATCAAATTCTGAGGCTGCTTGGAAAATCGGCCCTTTGCGTTGCTATGGAGACAGTAAGTACTAGCTCTTCTCGATTTCCATAGGTACAGAATGTTCCCTCTTTCTTTTTGTTTTGCTTTTTATTTTAAAATGTATTTATCTGATGAAAGGTGGCTTTCCACGTGCAGCTCGCAGCTGCTGTCCTGTGCCAATTAACTATAGAGAAGGGGGTTGTGTTTGCAGGGCAGTTCTGGAACGCCGCTTCCTTCAACACGGAGGCCTCATACCTGCACTTCCCCACCTTCCATGCCGAGGTCAGCGCAGACATCTCCTTCTTCTTCAAAACTACTGCTGTCTCCGGGGTATTCTTGGAAAACCTGGGGATGAAAGACTTCATACGTGTCGAAATAAGCTGTAAGTTTCACCACCAAGAAAACGCTGTATTTTCCCAGTTTGGCAGGTGCAGTGAATTGGGAAGGGCACATTTTCTTCTGTCTTGAGATGGTTGGAGGTACCTGAAGAGTATAAGATAGAGACATTAATCACTAAGTATTAATCTAGATTTATCTTCCTCTCCTGTCTGAGTTTCCCTGTATAGCCTTGGTCATTGCACTTAATCTTGTTATGGCTAGATTTACCTTTCTTAAATAAACAGGTGATTGAATTTACTTTTTCAACACTGATATTAATTTATTGTTTTGTTCTCTAGAGAAAAAGCTACTGGTTATATGTACCTGTAGACTGTAGTTTTGGTTGAAAGACAAAAAATATAATGCAACCACTCTGATGGTTACTTTTATTCTGTATCAGCAACATACCCAGTCTGATGCAGCCCTAGTGTTTCAAAGGAACTCAACTTGTATGATACAGCTGCAAGGTGAGACTCTATGAAGGACAGGATGCAAAGGCACGATAAGTCAGTCACAGTCGTAATGGGCCTTGAATACTTTAAAATTCACTAAGTGACTGCAGTATAACTGCTACTCAGTATATAAAGGAGAGTAGCAGGGAACATAATTAGTGAGGTTTTGCCTCACTCCTGTTCTGATGACTTCAAATATTTATTAGTGACAAAGAGAGTACTGTGGCTTGACATGAAATACGACTTCTGTATTCCAAATTCTGTCAAGCTTAGGAAAAACAAACTGAGTGCTATGCATTTTATAATATGCTTATAATAACCCCAACATAAAATTTAATAAAACAGGGCCCCAAGGCCCTTCGATTCATTAAACCAATGGTAAATGTCATGGTGTATTATCACAAGGTAATGAGGTATGATTTACTGTTAATTGCACATCAAAGTCCAATTTGGTTGTAATTCAGTGTACTGCATTTAGTTCTCAGGGATATAGAAGTAAAAATAACATTTTGATATCAAATATAACAAATGCTGTAAACTACAGAGAGGATTGTTTAGTGAAAGTGTTTGCATGTGTGTTAAATCCATATTCCTAGAGAAATGACTTATTTAAAAGTTTGGGGAAGATCTTGTCTTTTCTAACTTAAGCTTCTCATTAGTAGTTTGGTGGTGTGTTTCTTGCTGCCAGATGGAATTTTCAGCCTAAAGGCCTTGTATCAAGGAAGTTCCACAGACCAGCTGCTTCGAAGGGAAACGGCCTTTTAGCAGATGCAGGGGCTCAGAATAGATCTTTGTCTATCCCTATGGAGTGTTTCCTATCTTAACTATCTAAGAAGCAGCTTCCAAAACCAAACCTATCCAATTTGTTGGGCTTGGAATAACAGGTTTTTTATGAATTTTCAATCCACCACCTTCTGGTTGTGTGGTCTGTGGACCTGGCTCTTGGTCTTTCTGGTGTATTTAGCATTTTAGGGAGAGGAAAAATAATCAGTAGTAAGAATGTTAAAAAGCTCTGGCCCCTTTCAGGCTTCCAGCAGAGCAAGAAGGACTCCTTTATATGGCTGTAGTTTTTCAATTATCATCCTGTTTCTATGAGCCTTACTATCCCTGGACATGTGTTACATATGCCTCTTTAGTTTAGGATCACCAGTGAGCTACTTTTGCTCATCTGTTTTTCCTTGCTTCCCGAGTTAGATTTGTTCAGGCAAATGAATGCTTTTAGGTTTCTCTCCTATCATATGCAGCCAAAGTTCTCTAATTGTTAGATACGTGTATTTTGAAAGATTTAGTCAGAAAGAGCTCCTTCATCCTTTCTCCTATCTTAGCATTATTTGTCCAAAATCTTTTGCTACCATTGTGTGACTTTTGTACAGCATTTGTCACTTCTACTTCAAAAGAGAATAAACTACTATTTCTAGAGTGCTGCAATTGTTATGGCAAAAAAAAGATGGGTACCCACAGCCAAGCATAATCACAGCAGAGATCAAACAGTGAAGCTGCAGGCTTAGATTTATGTATAAGCTGCTGTGTAGGAGATGGGAGGTAAATGATGCTGTACTATATGCTGACATAAAAGTTAATGGACCCTATATTTATGTAAGATTTCTTGATGTCAAACCCACAATTTAATTCAGACCTCCTCTTCACATCTGTTTATCTATTCCAGCCCCCAAAGAGATCACCTTCTCCATAGATGTCGGGAATGGCCCCACAGAAGCCACTGTGCAGTCTCCCACACCCCTGAATGACAACCAGTGGCACTATGTCCGGGCAGAGAGGAACCTCAAGCAAACCTCTCTCCAGGTGGACAGCCTCCCCAAGAAGGTCCTGGAGGCACCTGCCGAGGGGCACTTCCGCTTGCAGCTCAACAGCCAGTTATTTGTAGGTAGGGACCATTTAAGGGTTTCTGTAGATATGTACAATATTTCTATGTCCATACCTTGGTAACACTATTGTTTCATTCTTGAGCTTGCATGTGGTGATCTAATTCTGCTTTCTCTTCTTCCACTTCTGCATAGGCAACAAAAAGTAAACCCAAACTACTGCCTTTACACTCAAAAGCACTAATCATAGTTTAACCATACTATACTAGATGGTATTTTTAGAGTCTAAGATTCCTTGAAACATATTTATTGCCAAAGTATTCATAGTATTTCTTCTTGTGCAGCACTGTATGGTCTTAAAGTCTGTTCCTTCAAGCATGCCTGCTAAAACCCTTATTTGTCCATAGAATGCATGTGTGAGAGAACTATGAACACAGTCAAAGCAAATACAGTTATTGTAACTGAAGGTGATCTTTCATGGCCGGGAGTGGGGGAAGAAAAAAACACCTCTGTTCGTATATAGTTGGTTTTCTTATCTCCTTTGCAAATGAAGCCTAGATTGGGACCATCTTGTATTTGATAATATAATCAGGGATTACAAAGGGACTTCTCCCTTCTCTATATTCAAACACTGTCTTTCTGAGTAATCCCTTAGTAATGGAGTGGGTTGTGACCTGCTTCTTATTCAGGGCCACTCAGGTAACTACTGATTCTTCCCTTAGAATGGATTCTCTTACTTAGCTGAAATGCTATGGCAAACCTCAATCTGTCAATTAATTTTAATAAAGCTTACCCATGTATCCACACCATTTGATTTAGGAAGATTTTGGGGTATTTATTTGTTTCTCAAATGCTATGATGATTCTAGGAACATGTTCTGCAGTAGGCCAGGCCTGAATGCAGTAGGGTTGGGCTGCTAGGCGCCTCAGAAACATCTGAGAAATCTAATCAAGGTATTGTTTCCAGTTAGAAAACTTAGGAAATTTAATGATTGGGTAGGCTTTTGAAAATTTTTTGTTGTTTCCTTTCAAAGGAGTGAAAATGCCATAATTTGCCGTAAATCTATCAGAAATGTCATATACATCAGCTGCTTACTATCTCACATCAGAAAATCAGTATCTGCCTATAAGCTTGTTTCTCTGCCTAAGCAAAATGGGCAGGTTACCTGAATGAAGTTCATGATGGTTTTAAAGTGACATAATTGATGAATTGCATGATGAAAATCCATGGTAGTTAAGGACCTCAACAGAGAAATGTGCCAGCAGGAACCCTTGTCAGCAAAGACAAACACAAAGCCCTGCACTTGGGGCAGAATAACATCAGGCATCTGTACAAGCTGGGGATTGAGTGGAAGGGTAGTGGCTGTGCAGAAAAGGTCCCATTAGTCTTGGTGGAGAAATTAATCTGTACCTCATCTGAATGTATCTGTATTTTGAGGAGGTTGGACCAGCTGACCTCCAGTGGTGACTTCCAACCTAATTTTTTCTCTGATTGTACTTAATAAACAGTTGTACAACAAACTCTAGGATCTAGTTACTTTATCTCAGCCAAGAGATGAAAAGTTCTCACTATGCAGTAAATATATTGCTTGTTGTCATATGAAGTATGCATATTGTATGCATATTTAATTGCATACAGCTGAATATGTCCATCCACGTTTTGACTGAGTCCTGAACAAAAGGGACAGAAAACCCAATGTTTTAGGAGTGCTTCTTCCTCCCTTAGCTCTACCATAGTGAACGCCAAAACTGTCCGTGGCTTCCTGAGTTTTACTAAGAGCAGTCAGAAGAGATGGAAACCGGGGCACCTTCCTCATACTGACACTGTTTGTCCCCAGGTGCCCCAGGGAAAAGTGACAGAAGTCCATCAATACACAAATGTGACACAATTTGTCTCTACTGAAGGTCTCATTCTAATCTAATAGGAAGCAGCTGATTTAATACCTCAAACATGTGGAGTGAATTTTATTCCATCTGAAAAATAAATACATAAGCAACATTGTAAAAAGGAAAGAAGCAACAGTACATATTACTCCCTGCTCTCCCTATAATCCAGAACGTATTTGTTTCTGCCGCATTCTGCATACTGACAGTGCTTAAGGGGTTTCCACAATTAGTATGCACATTCTTAATTAACAATCTATATAACTGATGTGATTTTCTATTTTTAAAATGTTCCAAATTTTTTTTTTTTTGGTTGAATCCCCCTATTTCATTCCAATTTAACGTGGAACTTTGTTTCCACACCAGAGGTAGGTAGTCATTAAGATATAACCTCTTTTTTTTTTTCTTGATTCTTCTCCAGAATCAATTCAAATACTTTGTAAATCTCATAAATAAGGCTCAATGTCAAAATTTAATTTAGTTTATTTATATTCTGGAAGGATTTATTGATTCTTTTGGGATGAAGGAACTATATTATTATCATGTAGCATTACGATGATGATAGAATGGAGATCCACTGTAGCTTTCAAACTATGATTATTTTCCTGTTGCTCGAGAGATGTCAGCCTATGTACAGTATACGTGAGGTGGTTATATAACTCCATAAAAGGAAAGGTCTTTTTCCTTTTACGAAGTTATATACAGTGGATCATTCATATAAAATAAATTTGGACATTTGTAAAAATTAACTACAGGCGCAGTTGACAAACAACATAATTTTAAAGGAATTCTACTAATTTGGACCAATTAATTCCTTGTAAACTGTTTCTACCTGTTTATGAATTATTTACTTCAGGTTTTTTACTTCAGTTATTTACTTTCAGATTTTTCCTCTTTAACCCAAGAACCAGATATATTTGGGACTGTAAGTAATAGAAGAATTTAGCTCTGGGGTTTTTTTTTTTATTGGTTTGTTGGTTTTATTTAAAAGTTGGCCTGTCTAACAAATGTTTTACTTTCTATGATTTATAGTAAAGAAGGTTGAACAGAAGCCTTCTCCAGCAACATTGTAGGCAGTCATGGAGCTGTGCTTCATTTACTTCTGATCCAGCAATACTGACATGTTGTGAGGAAGTTAACCAGCCTTTAAATACTTTGTAAGGATGGGAGTTAAGAAGGCCTGACTTTCCTTGGAAGTTTATCTTTGGATTGACTGACTTAGGTTTTTTAGAAGATTTAGGCTTTTACTGAAGATTTTCCAATGACTAAACACAGAGAAGGATTTCTCTTTTATGTGTGTGGGTTCTTTTATGTCCAGTAAGGGATGAATTCACATTTCAGTCTTCCTGAAGTGGAGACCTTGATGCTGTTTCTCTCTTATTTACTCTGCTACCAGTTTTCTTGAAATATGAGAGAACCTATTATTCTCTCTCTTAAATTTGGGCAAGGAATTTAAAACGACTGGATTCGGAGACAAAAATATACCATGTGTGAGCAAATATTCTCTTCCATAAGAAACCAAACCCCCAAAAAACAAATCACAATTGTCTAGTCCTTTTAGATGGAAAAAGCACGGATTGTGAACTAATGTAAAGCTGTGTCCTGAAGACTGAAAAATGCAAGCTTGCATTGTCTCAGAGGGATGCCAACTGATATATATAATGCCAGTGAGTTCAGTGTTTGGATGTCATGGCTGCTTATTCCAGCAGAGAAATCCAGATGTTCAGAGACTATAGCAGAACCTGGGAGTCTCACCATGACTTACATTGTCCCTATGCTAATTTTGAGCTTTGCATGTTCTTGAACTTAAGCCTGTTTGGGTCATTGCTAGGGTAAAAATCAATTTTCAGCTTGCTCTATGTACTTAGATGTAACCAGGTGTGTGTTTAATGTTCTTAAACTGTGCTTCTGTGGAGTATCTCTGAATGTTCAGCATGTCTTACTGGGCTTGAACTCACATTACATTACTTGAATTAACAGTATTGTCTGCTAGAAAGCTTCTTCACTCACTTTTTGCCTTGATAAGCATAGAGAAGCCGTAATTCATTATCTGCACAGTAATGCACCTACAAGCACTTTCATTTTGGAGCTGATGCAACATCACAGATAGAGAAGTTCACTTGAGTTTTATATATCCCTGAAAGATGCACTCTCATAGTGATTTCTGTTTACCCAAAAATCTCTTCTATACATCAATATTGTATAAAAGGAATACTGAGATAAGAGCAGAGAATTAGATCCTTTTTCCCATATGTTCAGCTTCCCTAATCCAGTTCTTCCTGGCATCGTAAAATTAGTGTGAAATGAACGTGGCTTACACATTCTATCCTATAGTTCAATTATTCTAATCCAAATTCAATATTTCGCTATGAGTGTACCAAAAAGAATAATACGCTAGAATGGTATAGCAGAACAATAGGGTTTTGGTGAGATTGCTTTTCAGACCATTGCTTCATTCTCTTAATTTGCAGAAGGCTTGCATTAATTGGACAAATTATGAAAAAAAAAAAAAAGATGTTCTTCTGCGAGGATTTATAGAGGTGTAATCTCTTACCTCCTGCACTTCGATATAGAACCAACCTCTACAGAAGAATACTTTGGAAAGATACTTTCACAGAAGAATCACCAATAAAGCTAGCATTTCAAACAGCCTACAAATGCTGTTAACTCCTGAACCAGATTTAGATTCCTTAGCAGCAATCAAAATTGCAGCATCTTCAAAAGCAAAACATTGGCAACTGCCAAACAAAGCCTACAATAAGAAAAATGGTGATATTTTCACAAAGTATTCTAACAATCATCATTAATATCATCATTCTGAGAGACCATCTCTTATGTAAAAATTGTCTTCTACACTTTAGCAATTTCATTGGGCAGATAAGAAGCTAGTTAGCTTGTAGAGACTGAACTGCCCTCTGGAGTAGATCCATGCAGCTCTGGTCCTTACAGAGAAATCCAATTATGTTTAACAATTATAATAAATAACACCACTGTGACCTGAACTCATGCTTCTTGCCTACAACAACCATTCACATGCAACATCAGGTTGGGCAGTCATGCATAAATTCTTACCCAAGTCATTTCCCTTCAGCCAGCAGGCCTGGTGCTGAACATGATTCATCCCTGCTATCTGGACTCATCAGCATGTGTAACTCACTGCTGTTGGGATTAGGGTGTTATTTATACTCTGTACTATGGCAACAAATAGAAAAAAAAAACATTTTGGGTTTCTGTTTCTCATGTATTCGGTGATATGCAGACATACGATAAAGAAGCTAATCTTTTTCCCAAATGAATTTGCAGTTTAAATGCCAGACAGGGCAGTAGATAAGGCAGGAAAGAGAAGAATGGCAACAAGGAAGTGTCACATACAGCTTTTTAGTCCTTTCATAAAGATAAATAGAGAACTTTAGTTCCCAGGGCTGTCCATCTGTCATCTTTTGCTACTGTATGCACTGATATACAATAGATAATATTTGTAACAATTTGTGGACTTATATTTGTACCTCTGGATCGGACTTCAGGACTCTGATTACTGTGCAGATGCACCAATGTATGCATGCCTTTTTTTGTCTCCTTTTCAGGGGGAACAGCTTCCAGACAAAAGGGATTTTTGGGATGCATTCGATCTCTGCATTTAAATGGACAAAAACTTGACCTTGAAGAGAGAGCTAAAATGACAGCTGGTGTTAAACCTGGATGTCCAGGACATTGCAGCAGTTATGGTAACCTGTGCCATAATGGAGGAAAATGTGTGGAGAAGTATAATGGTTACTCCTGTGATTGTACCAACTCAGCCTACGAAGGACCTTTCTGCAAGGAAGGTAGGCAGCGAGCTTTGATCCTATGTCCTTAGTGATCTCTGAATTACAACACCGTTTCACCCATGTCAGCTTGGTGTTCCCCATGTTACAAGAAGATGTTCTAATACCAGCTATCCCTTCAGCATTACTGAGTATTTATCTTAAGTGGGCTATAATGCCTCCCTTTGTTGAATTCATTGATGGCCTCAGAAATTAAAATGGTGTTAGTTGTACCATTAAAGTTACCAACTATATTCCACAGTGATTTCTGTATTTGTTTGCATGTAACTTGGCCCAGACATTAACAAATAGAGCTGAAATTTTTTATAACAGTTGTCTGCCCATGTCTGAATATTTAGTTTCCTTATTTTAAAATCTCATCCAGTTTTGTCCACCTTAACAAAAGCTTGAGAGCCTTTCTTTACAGAGTTTTGAAGCAACAGTGTGACAAAAAGAGGTAGTCTTTTTAGGTGGGTTTTTTGCCATTCCTGTGACAGCCCATCCAAATGCTAAGAGATTTTAAAAATAAGCGTGAAGCATTCAGGAGAAAACTGGTTTGCATGTTTCAGCCTCAGGTGAATGTGTCCTTGTTGAACCTTTCTGGTGGCTCATAGGAGATGTTGTCAACACCAGCAATAGGAGCAGTGCAAATAAAGGACATCCAGTTTAGATAACAGGTTCTTTGGAAGAGGAAGGAACTAGCAAATCTCATGCTCAATAACAGCAGGTACAATGTGAGTGTTTTAATTTCCACTACTGCCACTCACCTCACAAACGCAGCAGGTTTACTAAATGGGCCACATCATCTGCTGGTGTAAATCGGCTTAGTTGTACTGCAGTCCATGGAACTATGACCACTTACATGAGCTGAGGATTTGGCACTAATGCTGCAAGAGGCATATTAAATAACCATACAGTGTCCTGTTAGGAGATGCTGCTGTAGAGGTGGAGATGCGTTATTGGAAAAAGTACAAGCAGTCAGTGTGTAGCTGAAGATACCATCATCCTGACTTTACTGTGTCTCACATTAGAAAAAACCTGCTGTTACCATATCTGTGTATTTCACGGCCAGATTATGTTGTGTTTACTGGAAACACAAGTGTGAGTTCTCAGGATCTAAGCATGCACAGGTAGATGTTTTTCTTCTTTTGGAGCTATGAAAGACATCTTCCCTTACTGGCTGTCTTGGGGTCAATGTGTTACTTTAATAATGACTCTGTTTATAAAAGGAGACTGGAAAGGACAAATATATTGTCTTTACTGTGGAGGGAAGACAGAGAATATTGCCTTACATGTCAGCTGTTAGAAGACAGTGAATCGAGCATTTATTTGGCTGACAGACATTTTGGCCTGTTTTATCTTGTGGAGCTCTGATTCCAATACTGAAATAGTTAAATTTAGAGGCCTGTCTCTATACACTGTCATTCTCTGTACCAGAGAAATAGACTGTAAGGAAGCACACGCTTCTTGTCCAAATTAAAAAATGGTGATGTCAGCTGGGTCAGGGACATTTTGCAACGTTCTGCTTCTGAGGCAGTCAGCTCATTTCCCCCTCCATCTAGGACACCTGGAAATACAGTAACTGAAAATATTCCCTTGGTTTATATATGCTTTCAGAGGTTTCTGCATTATTTGAAGCTGGCACTTCCATTACCTATATTTTCCAAGAACCTTATCCTGTCACAAAAAATGCAAGCACTTCAAGCTCTGCCATTTATGCGGATGCTGTTATGTCCAAGGAAAATATTGCATTTAGCTTTCTCACGGCACATACTCCAAGCCTTCTGTTGTATATCAACACCTACTTTCATGAATATTTGGCTGTGATTCTCTCCAAGAACGGTAAGTACTCTTGATTTGCTACTAAAGGAAGACCAGTGTAACTGTGTTAAAGTATTTTTTGAGAATAGTATAGAATTCTGCACTGATTTAAGTTCGTTTGTGTGTCTGCAACTTTATCAACTTCATGGTATTCAGTTCATGCAAATCACCATCACTCTTGTTTATGTCCCTTTATTTGGCATTCAGTGCTACACTTTCCTAGTCAGTCTTTGAATAATCATGCTGTTGGGGCTTAAAATGTGCTTTGACTTTCATTTGGCAAGACTACACAATAGCAATTCTTTGCTATTTATTCCACACTGAGATCCATTAGGCCTCCAAGATAAGGGAATGAGAAATACCACAAATGTACAAGAACACATGGTGCAGAAATATATTATTTTTTTATCTTTTGCATTCTGTCTTGGCACATGTATTGCTCTTCACTGTTTCAATGGAATATGACTAGGTCATCTGAATATTAAAGCCAGAAAATGTTAACGTTTTCTAGATTCACTGACCAAAACATGACCTGTAAATCCATTTTCTGTTAAAAGGTACATGATATGGGGACTTTTTGAAAACATGTACAGATTTTGGGGGCATAGGCCCTACATCTTCTCAGTAAGACTGGCTCCTGAGTCCATGCGGTGCTTTCAGAAAACTTACTGCAGACAAACATCTTCCTAGATAAATGAGGATGTTTGAATTATTCAAGTGTTATTTAGGCATTGGGGCACTGGAAGTGGTGAGTAAGTATATTGGTGAGTCACTAGCCTGTGGCAGAAGAATAGAAAGTTAATGCTATGTGGTTGAATATGTTCATTTGACCAAGTGAGCCAGACCACTCTGAAGCCTTGCAAATTCCAAACAAGCTAAGCTTTCATCAAGTTCCATGAAATGAAACTATAAGGAAAAAAAAAAAAAGGTTTTATCATCCACATAGCCTTTCCAGTGGTTTGTCTTCTGCTTATGTAATGCACCTAGCATTCAGGCTGGCATGTCATGATGCACGTATCCAAATCCCTGGGAGGGGCAGCTGGGACAGTATCAGCCTTCACCAATCTCCGGTAAGCGAAGTTGCAGCAGGGTGGTGGGACTACTGAGGAAACCCGCTCTCCTCTCTTGTCCAGTCCCAGTTTTCCATCTCTGATTTGCTCTTGGAGGCAAGTGTTTATGATTTTCAGATTTTTGAATATTCCAATGTACAGCTCCAGGGAGGCAGAGGCTAGCCCTTGCTGAGGTGAAACCTTGAAATCTGCTTCTTAGTTAGACTCAGGTCTCTTGATGCCACTCAGGCAATCAAAAATAGCCCTAAAGTGAATGAAAATGTAATATCCATTTAAATCACCTTTATTGCTGCCAGAGTATTCTAAAATGACCTTATAAACATGAGTCAACTGACTTTTATTGATGAAATACAACCATAAGCAAGCTATAATTGTGAAGTTCTGGAAGGAGGGAGTCTCTAATAGTGGTCAGGGAAAGGGCTGGGATCAGGACACAGGGATCTCTTGTAGCAGCTCAGCAGGAGCAAAGATAAGCCATTCATTTTGGCAGCTACACCATCTGTAGATCTCTGCTTTGATTCAGATGGAGATAGGGAATCTCAGTACTTCTGAAAATTAGGTGGAATGGCTGTCAGCACATGCAGGCAACTTCAACAACGGTGCTTTTCTCAGATCTGTATCTTTATTTACTCACTTGTAAAATGAAGATAACAGTAGTTTAAAGGGTTGGTGAGATGTCAGGCTCCAAAACTCTTGACTACAAAATGTAGCACTGTATGCAAAGGATTATTAAGATAACGAGCTAACCTTGGTCAACTCCTGAAAGTCTCTTTCAGGTTTACTCTTTGCATGCTTCTGTGTCATTCTTTCAAGACAGTCATTTCAGTCAGGTAAATTCTCTGCCTTTTGTCCCAAATGTAATAATTTTTAAATCTCATATCCTCTTATTTTTAGTCTTGTTGGAATTGAAATTATTCCAATGAAAATAATGTTCAGATATGTTACTCTTTCTTCCTCCAAGAGGTTTATGCTTGCCATAAAGTTACTGGACTATGAATAATAATGTCCTTTGTAGCATTAAAAGTAAGCACGATTCTTTCTCTCTTATTGGCTCATTTTCAAGGAATCTTGCTGAGTCTGACAGTGTATAGTAGGACCTAAGCAGGTCCCTGCTGGATAACTGATTGGTTAAATAAAGGTTAGGCTCCTTTATGGGAAATGGGAATGGGCATTCTCACTTAAGAGGTGAACAGTAATATTCTTTGCCATGGTCCCAAGACCCTTCCACTTGTCAAGAAACTATATTGGAACAGTCTATGTATACTTTAATACTTAACTTTTCGTAAGTATTTTTCAAGCTACTACTCATGTACCCTCTTATTGCTCTTTTCTGTGATCCACAAAATAACTAGGCAAATTATTAGATAATAAAAATGACAATGAGAAGAATGCTTCTGGTAATTCAGACTTCCCATGTTAAATTTTTAACATAAAAGAAGTGAAAGTGTCTGCAAGGCTTATTCATAGTTAGACTATATTAAAAGTGTTTTATATGAAAGTGAACTTGTATAGGCAGCTATGGTCTAATCCAGTCAGGTGTGAAATGTTTCTTGTAAAATCAATTGGTTTCAGTAAAAGTAATAAATAATCACATTTAACCCTAAGACACTTTGCACTGTTGGTCTGTAATGGAGGTCATGTCATTAGAAGATACAGTATGTATTGATTGAGACACTAGAATTGTGGTGGTAAAGTGATTAATTTAGAATTACCAACAAGCCAGTGTCAGGTCTAGGAAAGGAAATAAAATCCCCTCATATCCACTTACAGCTTCACTGACCCAGATCAATACTGCCCCCACAAAAAACCCTTCCAGAGCTTGGAGCCTCAGAGGGCGAGTGGTTCCTGAAGGAGGCAAAGTTATGACAGAAGTTGGGTACCACCATATGTCAATGTAGACGCTACAATTCTAGACCTGTACAGATGACCTCCTTCTATAAAATGAGATTCTTAGTAGTGCCTAACAGCTAATATTTCTAGAAACAGTTCCCACCCAAAGAACTTATCTATATCAAAAGGTTGTTCTTACCTCTGATCAATTGGCTCATGTCCTGGCAGCTTACGGATAAGTTTTTGAAAGTTGATGTTTTTAAAGATGACCCAAGGATTCTTTCTGCCACTAGTTAACAGTTATGTTTCTAAATCATACATGTGCCTTTGCAAATTGTACTCCGTAACTTAGCATTGTCCTCTTCTCTACAGCTGTACGTATTGTACCCAGGGATTTTTAAATTACACATATATAGAGATGGCTATGTATACATGCGTATAGATGGATATGTATATGTGTGTATAGATGGGTATGTACGTAAAGCTCAAATAGTCCCATTGATCCACATCCAAAAGATTAGCGGTACTTTAATAACTGGCAGTGAATTTTAGCATCAGTACTGTAGAAATTCCAAATCATACTGCCCATTACTAAGCTACAGAAATTGGATAAACATCTCTAGCTTTTTCAGTGTTGCGGTCCACAGAAGTTATTCACATCAGGGGAAGCTATTGCCAAGAAAAAAAATAGTTTTTTCTTTCCCAGGCTAAATTTTCACTGTACATTTTTGCTAATTTACATGATTTCATCAAGTTACCAGTATTTGTATTATAATCTTTGTATTATAATCTTTGCCTTGATCCCTAAAGACAATAATTGATGAGAGAGAAAAATATTAAGAAACTGAAAGTGCTTCTCCTTTTTCCATTCTCCTTTCCTCCCTGCAAGTAATCAAATGTGATATGAATATGATGAAGTATATTGTCTAGAAAATGTTTTCCCAAGCCTTTGATTCTCAGCATTGTTGGCTTTCTCCATGGAAACAATATGATTCCTAATCTAGAAAAAACAGCAGATAGCCAGCATCAAAGAAAAGACATAGAATCTAGAAACTATATAGGATAGAAGCTATCTTAGAGTGACTGAAAATTTATCTATATTTATTATCTGATCTCATAAGAAACTAAACAATTTGAGTCCTTGTTTTTCTTTGTTTCTATCTAGTAGTTGTTGCCATCAGAGTGAGCTCTGTTCTCAATTTCTTTTGGAAATCAAGACTCTGAAATTGCATAAGAAAGATCAAAGACAAGGAAAAAAAGCACAGTTAAAAACAAACATAAAAATGAAAACGGCTTGAGTAATTCTGTTAGGTCTCATATATATTCTCAGAATATAGTAGTGGGACAACTCCACTGCCCTGTCCTACAAGGTCTTGAAATCAGCTGATATTTGAAGTAAATAGGAAAATAAGTCAAAACTTGCAGTAGAGGTGAGCTGAATTAACACTGTGCAAAAAAAGAAGTAAATGTCATCAGTGAGAAGCTACTGATTTTTTTCTTTTTGATAAACTAGAAAGCTGCTGTAATCTCCAAGTCTCCAAGTCAGAAGTAGCCTTTGTGTTGAAAGCATATAAGCTCTCCTTATTGCTTTTGCCTTGCAAGTCTGTTAAGGTGCATCTCCAACAACTCTCAAGAAAACATAATTTTTTTGGCATTCAGTGGTAAAGACAGGCAAAAAAATCTAGTTCAGTCTTTGAAGCAAAGAATCTTTTTATTCTGTTCATGCTGTGCACTCTGGAGTTCAGTGGGGCAAAGCTAAAATAATTAAGGAAAATATGACTTAGTGAACCACTGGCGTGGGTTTTGGGGTGGTTTTGCTGTTTTTTTAGCTTTACTACCTCGTGGGCTTTAGTTTTGGAATGTGGGTACCACAGAACATAACTACTTGCTGCAGAAAGACCCTCTAGGATATACTGTTGCTACTGCAATAGTCATCTTTTGAGAACACCTTCTGGCTTATAGACTTTCAAGAGCCATTGAACAACCTTCACAATTTACGTGACTGAAGTGGAAAATGGTGCCAAGGTTCAGGTATAGTTATTTTTAACAGATCAGGAGCAGGAAAGTGAGTTGTGGTGGGAAGTGTGGGAGACAGCTTTGTTGAGGAGACTAGCTTTTGAACAACTCTCTGTGAGTGACTGAGAATTGTTCTCGGTCTAGCTCTGAGACCATTAAATGTTTTCATATGGCAGAGAGGGCTATATATCTTCTAAATATAATTTAAAGTAATTGTTGTAGCTGGCTCTTACTTATTTACTGAGTGAGGAGCCAGCGAGAATTTGTTTGGGAATGGTGAATGTAAAAGAAATTTTCCCCAGTTGCCTGTAAATGGGAGGCTGGCTGTGGCACCAGGACTAGAAAGGGCTGGGGTGGCAGGAGATCTCCCAATCAGTTTCTTCATGTAAATATAGAAACTCCTGTGGTTAGAAACATCTCTTGTTCCTTGGATGATTCCCCACTGTAAGCATGCTTTACAGAAAATAGAAATGCTGATTAGGGTTTTCAGTTCAAATCCAGCACTAAAAAGTCTTTGAGAGAAGAGGTGGACTTGGCACCCAAACCAATTTTTTTTTGGTTTGTTTTAGCATATGGCACTCTAAATCTCTAAGTATGCAAAACTAGCTTGAAAGGAGAAGCAGCCACAACATTCAGCCAAGGGCGCTGGCAGATTTCTTTATCTGCATTCCAAGAGGACAGAACTGAAAGATCTGTCTCATTAGCTGAATTCATGGACATGTTTGTACTCATGAAGATCATTTTGCTGTATGGAAGGGTCAAGAGATGTTCTGGAGACCCGCATGGGAAAAACAAGGGAACTGTAATTGGATTACATTGAGCAGGAAAGGCTGAGCATGCAGTTAATAATTGATCTGTGCTCTGCACATATACAGACTGACTTTGAACTCATCTGCCGTAAAACACCAGACCGCTGGCTGCAGATAATCAGCTAGAAAGAAAACATACATTCCCATTTGCTTGGAGGAGGTCTTTATCTCCAAGAAGACATTTTTAGTGTTGGATTTCTGTGGAGCTGTCCTGAAAGGATGGGGAGGAAGGACAGAGGGTCACAAGCTCCTATGTTCAAATAGATGCTGCAGATGTTTATATGCTCTTCAATAATTCTGAAACTACAATCTTTTCAGAACCTATTTTATTAAAACCTTTAACCCTGTGGATTGATAGCAGTCATTTTTCAGTTATTCTAAAGTTGTGAATTATCTGTGTTGTGGATGTAGACTGCTGTGTAGTAAGAGCTGTAATTCAGCAGAACTGTTGGCTCAAGTGCTGCCTTGGAGCAGTGTAGCTGTTTCCACACACCATAGACCCCAAGCTAATAATACTTGGAAGAGCCAGCCTGAGTCCAAGCAAACCTCCTTCTCTATCTTGCTCATAGTATCCCTATTAGCATGTTAATTTTTCCCATAACATATCAGTTATGCTGGCTGGATAATGAAAAGGTGACTTCATCCTTCTTGCCTGATGAAGTGAGGTGTTTATGCATTAGTCTTTATGAGCTGGACTAGCCTTCAGGAATCTGAGGTTGAGACCAGGGAAAAAGTCTGGAACAAGAAGGACGTACACTTGGTGGAAGGGATCATGGAATTCCTAAGCAAACTGGGCATACATAAATCCATGGGCCCTGGTAGGATGCTCCCACAAGTGCTGAGAGAGCTAGCAGATGTAATTTCAAGGCCACTCAAGAGGCAATAGGCACAAACTGACACACATGAGGTTTCATTTGAACATCAGGAAGCTCTTTTTTACTGTGAAAGTGACTGAGCACTGACACATTTTGCCTAGAGAATTGTGGAGTCTCCATCCTTGGAGATATTCAAAAGGCATCTGGACATGGCCGTTGGCAACTGGCTCTAAGTGTCCCTGCTTGACTGGAGAGGGCTAGACAACAGGACCTGCAGAGGTCCCCTGCAACCTTAACTGTTCTATGATTCCGTGAAAGATTGCAGAAATATGCATTTGAAAGTAACGTAGTGAAAGTATATGTATATTAGCATGTGTATTGCTACAAAAAAGTCATCACAATGCTACCATTATATGGTTCTTGTACTGAGATTGTTACTAAGTAAATGTTTCATCATTCTTCTAATTTTCCCCATTGTGTTCTCTTAAGAGCACAAGTCAATTCTTTGTATGTGAATGGTTGTGGCTTGTTATGAAACTCAGATACTTCCCTTGAGAGTTTGCTATAATCAAGAGAAGGGCACTGATTAAAGGATCCAACTTCTCCAGTCACAGAGGCTGGCATAACCTATGAAATAAGCAGTGGTTAGTTGGCCTTACTGGTCAGAGGAGCAGAGCATTTCCCAGAGATCCATGACCAGCCAGGCAGTGTCTATAGAGTTCAAAACAAACAAGGATCATTAACCTCAGAAAACCATTAATCCACAAAGTTCTGTGCTTTATTATGAGTTAAGAATGAAAAAGAGGTTTGAGAAAAGAGGCATGTGATTGTTTTTTCTCTGATTTTATTAAAAATATTATTGCTCACTTTTCTGCTCTATAGACATTATGTAGCGCTCAAATAGGTTGTTTCTCTTTTTTTTTTTTTTTTTCTGTTCAGACTATCTTTTTCCATGTTCTTATTGGTGAACATTATGGTTACTTGTTAGGTTGGCATGAAACAAGTCCTTGCTTGAACAGGTATTTGTACTGTCAAAACCGAAATGCGAATGGTTGAAAGATATTAGAAAAGAATGGCAACTATGAGCCAGGATCTCAGTGAGGGCAGGTTGGTATGAATTCCTCAGTGCATCACAACAGAGGATCTCAGTCTTTTTTTTATCTGCTAGCTGTTCGCACAGTTAGTGATGATGCATGATTTGCAAAGCCAGGTTGAACTTTTGGAATAGAATTCATAGGATGATAGTTTTATTTCGTTCACTGGGTAAAGAATAAGAGCTCTACTTGACAGCCTGGCTGCTACACTAGTCTTAAATGAAAAGTACAGTGTGAGATGAAAGCCTGGCAAGATTCTACCACATGCAAAGATGAGTAAACCATAGGGCATACCGAATATCTGACCATGAGAAGACTAATGGCATCCAGTGTGTGTTTAAAGACAGGAGAGCAGATCTGAGCAGCTAATCCGATAGTATCATACAGGTAGCTTTTGTTACTGAAAGGTCTTAAAGTGACTTAAATTTTTACAGAGTGTGTAGAAAAGGTATAGGTTAAAATTTACCAGAATAAATCTCACCATCAGAAAGCAGGTAATTCGGTAATTAATGTAGCACCACTTTGTGAAAGAAACAGCAACCAGTTCCTTCAACAAAAAGAAGTATCAAGGAATGGAAATATAAAGA
Source organism: Tringa tobata (assembly GCA_033628505.1). NCBI lineage: Eukaryota > Metazoa > Chordata > Aves > Charadriiformes > Scolopacidae > Tringa > Tringa tobata. The sequence continues at coordinate 2,045,313 of JAHREE010000228.1, read as the reverse complement.
TAATGACTAATAGTATTTCTTAAATAGCTGCTCACCCAGTGGTTTCACGTCATTTTCCAAAGGGTGTTAACATTCATCTACTTCACCAACGGATAAACAGTGGCACAAGGAAGGTAGATGATTTACCAGCAGTTATCAAGCTGGCAGATCCCAAATTGTTGCAGTGCTCTGTCCATTGCCTCCAGGCTACATAAATACACCACTGTGTATGCTTACCCATGAGCTAAATGGGGAGACAGTGATTAGTATTATCCCACATCTGTGGGTTAGCCTGGTTCCCATTTTGGGCCCAGCTGCATTCACGTGGACACGGGCTGTTCTGTTTAGATGAGTCTTCCCCTTATCACTGGAAAAAGCTCTCTGTTTAAGCCACTTAGTATGTGCATGATGAGCTCTCCAACTGTGGTCCTCTGGGTCATCTTTTAGACTTGCAATATTTTATAGCTTTGGAACAAGAAGCATCTGCCTGTTCCTTTTTAATTGCTGGTCAGCCTGTGTTAAGCCAACTAGCGGCTGGTGGGAATGAGATGTCTAGGAAGGTTAAACACATTTGTCAGTCACGTGAGGGAACTAGCTACATTTGTTGATGTTTAAGTGGCATTCTCAATCTGGCTCCTGCTGCCTAGCAGGGTTGCAAAGTGAGCGGAGGTCATGGGCCTCCAGATAGGATTCTTTAGAGGCTTTTGGGGATGTGTTTTTCTCTAAGTTGAAGAAATGCAATGTGAAAGTGCTGTTTCATTTTTTTTTGTTTGTTTGTTTTGTTTTTTAATATAGGATGGCCTGAATATGGTCCTTAAGTGCTGAATGTCTCAAGCGTTGAGTGAGAGGCATTCAAGTAAGCACCTGTTTTTTTCACTACTGTGAGATATTACCAAAAATTGGGGAGTGGATTTTCACTTTTTTTTAAACTCTATGAAACAGTGCCATCTGAGTAAATGCAATAGTTGAGTAATCATATCAACAAACATGTGCAACAGTTTCACCTCTTTCTTTTCTCCATGCAAAACAAATAGCAAGAGTCACCTCCTAAAAATGTGTAAGTACTTTCTTAGTTAAATGCTGGCCGCTGAAGAGATGGGCCTTGTTCTTTCGAATCACCAGCAGCACTTCCACTGAAGAGTAAATTTACTGAGTAAATATCCCTGGGGAGAAGCTGCTAATTAAGGAGCAGGTTTCTTAGCCAGCTGCTCCTAACCAGGAAAACAGTGGTTCATTTTTAAATATCTAGGCTATGAAGAGGGATGCTGCCACTCTGAAGCTGTGCAAGTTGCCAGAAAGACATATTTTGCAGTAGAGATGACTGAAAACTGTCATGCGCTGTTGTGCATCAGGAATGAAGCAAACTTTTCCACCTTAAGAGCTGCAAATGGCTTTCTGGGCTAAATAATTTTTTTTTTTCCTTCATAATAGCAACATCAATAGCCTCACTAATATATTTCACCCTTTGTTTAATTGGTTCCTTCCTTAATTATTTTCTCATTTAGCTGTAGCTCAGGTGAGCAGTGAGGGTGGATGTAGTGGTGTAGTGAACAACTTACAGTCTGGTGAGGGTGACTGCTGGTTTGAGACAGATGTAAGAGGTTCTGTTTCTGGGCTCCTCTGAGGCAATGGGACATGCATGGGTATTCCAAGACCCTTTTCCTAATGCAGTGTTTTGTTATTTGATACATACATATTTCTCCTAAATCAGAGTTGTCAGCTGCCTCAATTTAAATGATTTTTCCTGATGTTAGCTGATAGTGAAAAAGTTTTATGTTTTACGTGTGCCACCCACATATGATCCCTGAACAAACCTCACTTTTTCTGAGAGGTGCAAGATGTCTTGCCAGCTGTTCCAGATAGTTTGTCATTAAAAAGTGTTATTGAAGCTGGCAAAGATTTTGGGTTCAATCTGGGCTCATCTAAAACCAGTTGCTATAAATTAAGGTCCTGCAGAGAAGTCTCAAACTCCAAGAGTATGTCATTGCCTTCCTTGCTATTTGGTTCTTCATGACTCAATGACACAAGACCTGTTTTCCTGGTAACATGTATGACAAGAACCTTTCTTATGAATAATGGATTTATAGACCAAGTTCCTGGTAACCATTTTTCTGTTTTCTGCTGAGCTTCTTTAATCTTTTTGCCAAATACCTGGAACTGGGTGAGGCATTTCAAGCCAGAAAGTCTTTTCCTGAGCTAGAACACTCTCTGTAACATTTTCCCATGCTCCCTTTTCCAGCTGATTATTTAAAAATTACTGTTTGATTTTCAACACAAGCTTTGACAGTCCAGAATGAATGTAAAGTTAGTGAGCATAGGCCACGAAGCCACTAAATGTTTCTGACATTCCACTCAGACACTGCTGTAGACACAGGTAAAAGAAAGACAGCTCTGCTGTTGACATGTTCAGTCAGAAAGGGTTTTGGACATAGAATATCTAACATCATGGCCAAGGTATTTCTTCACACTGTATAGTTTGGGAATATTTTTTTCTTCTCCAGGCTGAACACTTTGAAATCCCTAAACAGTTTAATGTCCTTATTCTCACTAGACTTAAGAGCTTTCTTGTCCTCCACAAAAAAATTGAAGTGTTTTGAAGGCACCATGCTATTCCTGTAGCTGCCTGGAGGTTGGTTACACTGACACTGGTCATTAGCTTACTGCTAACAAGTATTAAAACACTGGCCTCCATCAGCTGTGTCCTGTGAGTGCTTCATTTCAGAGTCATCCCCAACCTAGTCACCAGGGCATAAATGCTGCCCTTTGGTCTCTATTTCCCAGAACTTCCTTCTGCACAGGGAGACCCTCAGAAATCCTGTTAAAGTGGCTCTGTAGCTGTTTGATATCAGCAGACAAATGTCATTTAGCCCTACATTCATGCAGATTACAGATTGAAGACCACAGTTTTGATACTGGTAGTGGTTTTATCACAGTAACACAGCAACCCATATGGACTCATTTCCTCCAGAATTGAGGAAAAGAGGCCACGTTGTGCTCTGTAACCCTGTGGATAAACTATGCCTAATCCCCTCTTGGGCTGTTCTGGAGCTAGCACAGCATATCTCCATGCAGATCTGCTGCCTGCAGAATTTGAAGTTGAAAGGGATGACTATAATAATCAAGTGTGAATCTGCTCTTACCTAGCACTGCTGGGGTAATATGCTCATTAAAATTTTCCAGCCCAAGGCCAAAAACATGATACTTCTCTCTTTCCTTCCCTACTTCTTTTATGAACTTAATAGAAATTGCCTCCAGCAATTCCACGTACATTAGAGAAGGAAGAAAACACAACAGGCAGTGCATTGCTTGAGCATTATGGCACTCCAGGTATGCATGCTTAGACATGGGGAGCTAAAAAGAGGATGACAGGCATGACTGCAAAAAGGCTGCCAGAAATTACAGTTCTCATGATTAGTGTGAATCCCTATTGTGAGGCAAAAATGATGCAAAATAGAGAGAGAAGAAAGAATAGGGAGAATAGAGCTGATTTATGCAGATTTTTATTTGCAGTTAGTGACACTGGGATGATGTGATGGAGGAAGTCAGTGGACCAGATAATCAAAATTCAGAGGACAAAAAAAATTCTTAAGAATAAACCTAATTAATAATCCATTTATTTTGCTTGTCACGTAGGAAAATGGCAGAGAAATTATTCTGACTCTGAAAACAGAAGAAGTTTTGGTACTGAGTGCAAGTGAAAACAGCTCTAAGCTACACTGGTATAAATTCCAAAACACCTCTGGAGAGATGATCCCATGTACTTCTGGTTTATATTAATGCAAATTTGACCTCAGGCAAAATGCCAACTTGAATTCAATGGTTTTGAAGAGCAGCCATCCAAAAAAAGTTGCCATTGGAATTAAAAGCAATTTGATAAAATAAGATGCTATCCACTGATCTCTTTAAGTGATTTAAGGTAAAATTGTATCACTGTAGAAAGCAAGATCTGTTCTTAATGGATGTCAAGAACCTCCTCCATTGTCTCCCAACAAATGAAACAGATGGTTTCTGGTTTAAAATCAGTGCTTCTCTAATGAAGTGAATGAGTAAATCCCTGTTTGCAACAGCTAAGAGCCTAGATTGATTGCATATCTTGCTGTCTTTGAACACTAACAGGATGGCTACTATGCTGACCACCTGAATATAGTAGTACCATTTATATTTTATATACTGGTGCATTCACAGCATTTGAAAAGAGCAGAGAAGTTTTTTCCTGTTTACAAACTAAGCAACTAGTACAAGGTCATAGACCAAATCTAGGCCCTGTTCCATTTTTCACATTACACCCCTTTTAAAGGCTCCATGTAAGAGGCAGTCTATGAAGTACTTCTGCTGGAACATGATTTTCAGTTTGGACCAATCTGTTACACTATCACATCTCAGTTTCACCTTATTCTGCGTGGTCATCTCAGCTGTAGTGTGCATGGTCAGGCAACCTTTCAATTTTTATCAACTCTCCCACTGCCCTAATGGGCAAGCCTGAAGAAAGTCCCTTAACTTCCTTGCACTTGGGCTTCTTTTCTCATGTCTTTCTAAAGTGATTGTAAGATGTTTACACTGTTATTCCCTGTTGATACATCCTTCATTCAGTACCAGAAACGGGATTGTGATTTGTTTGGACCTTTAAGTGTGACATTAATGGTGATAGGCAATAGCTCCTTGTCCTGGTTATGCACTGTGGGGATGGGAGCTTTGCAGTATGATTCGGTATATGAATCAGGACTTATAATATTCCACTGAATAAATTAGCAGTTGTTACTGACCTTGATCTCTTCACAAATTCCCCTATAACATCCATGATTATGTGTAAGAAAGTGCCTTTTCTCCTATGCCTTTTATCTCTTTTTTTTTTTTTTTAAATTTTCACTTTAAAAGCTGACCTGATCCAGCAGCCCTCTCAATCAGCTAAAAAGCCTTCATCCTAGTAGTACATTCTCATTTTCCCTCCTGTTCTTGGAAGCTTTGTTTCTATCCTCCAAAGCTCAGAGAGCAGCAGTGCTCCTCCAGGATATATTGAATGTTAGAAAACGTGCAGCTCTCGGGAGCCTGAGCAGCCAAACGTCCTGGTGAGGGAAAAGGAGGAGAGAAGATCTTAACTGGACTCTGGGTCCAGTCTGGAAGGACTCGCAACTTCACTGTGAGTTGTGTAGAGGTGGCAAAATTCCCCCTCTGAGGGAAATGTATACATTGTTTTAAGCTCTTTATAAATTGGTTTTACAGTAGCTAGTAGGATCACAGAGCTGACCTTACTGAGGGAGGACTTTGAACGCTGAAGGGAGCAGGTATGTCCACACTATGTAGTGAAGGACAACTGCCTCATGTCCTGCCCCACTAGCTCTAGACCTGCAAGCAGTCTTGCAGTGTTAATATGGCTGAATACAGGACCCAAGCAGGGCTCCTCGTTCACCTCATTAAACAGCCAGACTGCTTCTGGGCTCAGAGGTGCCTCTGAATAACGTGGCAGTGCACCATGCACGGGCAGCAGCTGGTGCAGGGGTACCATGGGCTGCTCCGACATGGCGCTGCATCGCCATGTGCATGAAAACGCTGCCTCTGCAAACACTGAAACTGGTCCTAGAGGTAGAAGAGCGTGAACACATCATTCAGTGACAAACAGCCAGTCAGTCCCTATCATTCAGCATAGATAACATTTGCCTGTATCCTGGAAAATCTAGTGATATTTGGAATAGCTTGAACTTGTGCTAACAGAAGCGCTGAAATGAAGAAGATAGGAGGGTTTTTTTATGATGATTTTCAGAACAGAGAATAAGTGAAAGACCCTTTGCTCAGGACTGTGGTGGTGCCAGCATTCATTTTCTCCTTGGAGACAGTAACAAAGTAGCCCCAGAAAAGCTTTTTAACTCTGTGGTACTACTATAGTTGCATGGATTTTAGTTACTGATGCATAAAAAGTTCAGAGGATTTTTTTCTTCCACTTAATTCCAAGAAAAGTAAGTTTGAAAGGATTTTATCAGAATAGAATCTTTTCTTTTTAAATTATATATATGTGTGTGTGTGTATAAATATATTTCCCTGTAGTCATTTGTGGGAGGATTAAAATTCATATTGGATTCCTTGTTTTCTTGTGCATTTTGATTTGTTATGATATTGTTATTTATCAGAAGTCACAATGCTTTTTTTGATGGAAAAAACGAAAGATGTTTGACATTCATTTTTATATGAATAATGTTTATTTCTTCAAAAATAGATACTAACTACTTTAGAACAACAAAGTAAAAATATTTTTCCTGTATAATCATTTACAATATATCTTTTCTTGTATTGCATATAAATTATAATGAGTCTGGGCCTTTAAATGCTTGAAATTAAGTTATAATTCTCACAGTTGTCACTCTCTTCTGCATTGTCTGTTACATCTTGATGAAAAGAAATAGTAAAATCCACCAATATGAGTTTAATAGAACAGTGCAAGACCTGCATGCCCTCTGGTGGAAGCGAACCTTAACAGACTAATATAGGTAGATCAGCTTTTCTGGCAGTGCTAAATGTCTGACCTGCAGACAGACGCACTTTCCTTTGATATACTTAGTTACTCAATTAAGTTATGTTTCTCCATAGTAGAGGTTGTTAGATAGTAGGAAGGAAAACTCCTCCAGTGCATTATTTTTTTCCACGCTTTTCATTCCAGCTTGAACTCTTTCGTTTCTCTTCAAGCTCTTTCTTAACTTTTTAAACTTATTACTCTACTGTAATAAAAAGAAAATGAGTTCTATGTTGTGTAAAGGTATTGAACAGTGTCTCATTATTGACACAGGTTTTATACATAGAATTTTGCTCTGCTTTTAAGGAAGTTTACAGGTCCGATACAAGCTGAGTAAGGATGGACTCCTCATTTTCACCATTGACTCTGGAAATTTTGCCAATCGAGAGCTTCACCATGTGAAGATTAATAGAGAAGGCAGAGAGCTCATCATTCAGGTATGCCATGGCTTATGTTGAGTGTTAAATAATACTTCATGCCACAAACAGACCCACTGATTTCAATGCCTAATTGCCAGTAGAAGGTAACAGTTTCACATTGATTTGGTGCAACCAAAACTGGTCAAGGAGCAGTAGGTTAGATCAAAGCTCCATCCAGAACCTGCTTCAAAGAGTACCCAACTGTGATGTTTTCTGCTGAGAGATCCTTCCCTTGTCTCTAACAATCTGTGAATTAAGAAGCACCTTTGCCCAGAAGCTTGTCTGGATCATTGGAGTGGTTCTGGGGCTTAGGGATGTCTGTGTAACCTGTAGTCCCAGAGGAAGCACACAGTATGAATCATTAAAAAGCTACCAAAGGGAGAAAAACAGCTGAAGGATGAATACCTGGGAATCCAATTTCATTTAGGGTATGTGCCTAAAGGGAGAATGTGATCCCAGATGCTTTATCCTCTCACAGAAAAGGAAAGCCTGAGGGAACAGCGGGTGCAGCCACCAGGTGCATGACAATGGCCTGTCCCTTTGCTAGAAGCCACACTAAATGTGCCAACCTTACAAGAGACAAGAACTCTCCTCTGCCTTGTTTCCCTGCATTGCCTGTTTTTCCAAGGCAGGGAGAAGAGTGCTCCTTCTGCTTTCCTTCTGAGGCTAATAGCAGCTGATAGCAGTTCATGTTACAAAGCAAATTGGCTAGATCTGGGTGTCAATCATTTAACAGGGAAAAGTGGCAGAGTCTAGAGAGAAGCAATGTGTTAAGGAATAGAACGGGAAGGAGACAGAAACACAGGCAGGGCCACAGTTTTTCTTTCCTCTACAGTTTTCATGTCTGGGTGGTAAAATGATAACACAGTTAGTGCGCAACTAGGGTGGGCAGACCTGCTTATCTAGAAGAAGGTTATGTTAAAAGTCAGGGCCTCTCAAGTACCAGTCTTCTGTCTGCTGCACTGTGGTTTTCTTCTATGCAGAACTAATTCTTCACAATACATTTCTAGAGAGGCCTCCTTTGAGTATATTCTGAAGTGACTAGACATGGATTTTAGGAAGCAGGAGGATTTCAGTGTCAAACATTTTAAGCTTTTCTACAGGGGAATTTTCTTCAAAGCCTTGTATATGACTATTCTGGTGTACCTTTCAACTTCTCATGCTAAAATAAAAGCACATTCACTTTGCTATCTTTAGAAACTGAATCACGCTTGGGGGTAGAATTAACTGATTTGCAGCTGAGAGCATTCCCAGAAGTTTGCAGTACTGAGATATCTAGGGGTGTCTACATGCTGTTGTAATGAACTAATTTTATTGACCTCTTCCAGGTTGATCAAGTTCTCAAACTCAAACACAACTTTTCTGAAATTGATTTTAAGGCCATCAAATCACTCACCTTGGGCAAGGTCACAGGTAGGTTCTCCTAAAAATATTCCTGATTCATCAGTTCTTATAGTGCTGGAGTTAACCTGTGTTGTCTGCTGGGTTTTTAATAGGACTCGGGGTTTGTTTGGCTGGTTTAGCTATAAGAGTTGGCCTCAGCATTCCACTACTCCTATTTGTATATCTCATCAATGCAAAAATTTGGCAGCTTTACTTGTTTGCACTGATAGCAATATTAACTTCTCCCAGTGCTTCCTCCAGTAAAGTGAGTCATACTGACTATGTGGCTGCACAGGGTGGCATCTTGGCCTAATGATATCATTTTGCTGACTACAGCTTGCTCCTCTCAAGCCATCCCATTTCCTAATGATAAGAAGAACAGCACTGTGAGCCTTCATCCTCTCTACCCTTTTTTCACTCCCAGTCCTTTTCTATTTGAATTCTGCAAGGAATATTTATATTACATACAACATTGAGGCCACAAATCTGCATGCTCTGTACACGGACCTTCTTCATCTTTGCCCCTTCACGCTATAAAGCCATTACAGGACCAGGAAAACTCTGCCTGAGATTTGGAAAGTAAAACTCCTCTATTTTGTTCTAAAATGTGCCGTATTACTTTATATAAGTGTCTTATTCGTTCCCAGTAAGATTCTAATCGCTTCCTTGGTTATAAACATTTTAGCCCTTTGTTAGAATTGGACCTCCATATCAAGCCTGACAATGCTTTCACTATTAAAATTTTATGTTTCGTTAATAGCACCCAAGGCCTGAGGGAACCAGTAGCTAGACAGAAACTCAAGACATCCTCTAGTGTCTATTTGCGCAATGTAATTGTATATAATGACATTAGTGCATTCTGCATCATGTTTTACTAAGTAGATTAAGGGCAGAAACTGATTTTCCTCTTAATTACATTTAGTATTTCTTCAAAATACAGCAGTCTTCCAAGCCTCTGTAGACAGGTTTGGGCACCTGACACTTTTCAGCTCAAGTCAGAGCTAAGGTAAAAATCTCATTTTGTCAATGGTCAGCTGCAGTGCTGAAAATCTAAAAGAACATTGCTCATCATGACCTTTACCTAAAGCTTCAACTATAGATACGAAATCAATAAACCAAGGCTTTCCTAATGAGCAAGACTGAACATAGGACAAAGACCTTCAAACGTGTAGCCAGCACACTAACAAGGTGCAGCTCAGCATCATGGAGATAAACTAGATTTAGTCACAAAAAATATGATTAATTTTACAAGTACAAGGTTGTTGCAAATCCAAAAAGCCCAGATGCATCTGCTGAGGTGGAGTAGAACTGAACACCAGGCTTGTCTCCAGACAGCTCTTAATGCATATATCTCTCTGTTATTTCTCTCTTGCCCCAAAGTTTATTGGGATTTTGTTTTAGAAATAATAATAGCAATAGTTAATATTCTGTAATGACACTAAAGCCATTTACTTGGCCATCCAGATGGTAGGAGATCTTATTGCTGTACCAGGAATCACACAATGCATCCCAGCAAGTCACTTTAATTTCAGCCTTATCTTAACTCTTCTTTGTATGTTAAGTAAATTTCCTCAAAGTTTTTCTTCTATGTCAGGATTTAGTTTTCCAGGTTTTATCCCACAGGTGTAGCTATGCAAGCCTGAGCCTGGCTGCTTAACCAGATGATTATACCATGTTTTTTCTGAACTCCAGCATGTGTTTCCCACTAGCTGAGAGCCTCATGAAAGCTTCAAACCTCCTCCTCACCAGATTTTCTTATGATAACCATTTTAGCACAACTGGAACTTTTGAATAGTAGATTTTTATACAATGACCAGTATTTAAATAATAGCACTTCCCCCTTCCTTTCCCCTGCCCCCACCCCGCTCCATTACACTTTCTTTAGTAATAAGTTATTTAAACACTGGTATTTTTTCTGCTTTTCAAATCTGCTATATTTTTCAATGGGTGCCCTACACTCAACTCTGAATTCCAAGGAAAAAAATTCTGTTTAAGGCAAAGGAGGCTCACCTGGAACTCAAAACATAGGGACACTCACTCTGCCACAGATTGCTTGAATGACCTTGGGCAAGCCATTTATGTGCAGATATAAAGGTAAGCAGGCATTTTATTCCCACTGGAACCAGTCTGAGCTTTACTATCTCTGTTCTCTATCAGTAAAGCATGGATAATAGAACATCCCTACATCAGAGGGGGGCTAGGAGGATAAAAACATTAAAGGCTGTGAGCTGTTCAGATCCACAGTAATGGGGCCATATAGCTGCCTTAGAAAGATCAATCTAAATATAAGTGTGGCTTTGAAGACAAGGGAGTAAAAAGAAGCAGCATTCAAGTAGCCAACAGACGTTTGTTGAATTCATCCTCACAGTATCCAATAGCAATAAAAAGTATTATTGCCCTGTAGTTTGTTGTCATTTTTACTTCACAAATACAGAGGCAAGACACAAAAGGACCCATCCAAAGCTCATCAGTATCAGTGGGAGTTTTTCCATGGACTTTTTTAAGTACTGGATTCAGACCCCAAGTGGGTCATACAGTTTATGGCAAAGCCCCAGTGAAATCTTAACCAGAGTCCCAGTTCATTCACTTTAAGTACTCCTTGCAGAGATCTTACTTCTGTATTTAACCACATGAGCTCTATTGGCAATCTGACCTGTGAGCTGGCTGTGCTTTGAACAAGGGATTTAACTGCATGACCTTCAGAGGTGTCTTTCAACTGAAATTATTCTGTAATTCTCTGATGTCAGAGACACATTTGCATATGTTTAGGTCTTGTCTAGAAAAAGCTGCTATCCCAGTGGAAAATATCTTTATTTGTTTTGGGGTTGACCTTAATGAATCTTTGAAAACTTCTTACTATGCCCCAACATGGCTAAATCTTCCACCATTATAGTCCCTGGAAAAATAATTGCTGATGGAGAGAAGTGAGTCTCATTGCAGATTTGCTTCTGAGTGATTTAATATACTGGCTGTGTAGTGATACCAGAGTAAAAGGGTAACACTGAAAGGGATACAAGAGTATTGTGAAAAAAAGGGTTGCAAAGATTTCTTTAGCACCTGTTAATATTGACCTAATTTATTTGTGTCTTCAAAGTGTTGAATTAGCAAACCTTCCCATATTGACAATGTAAAGAACTGTGTAGTCTAGGACATGATCATGATAGATTTTATCTCTAAAAGCCTGAGCTAAAACACCCTCAAATTGTAGGAGTCTTTCCACTGAATCATTCAGCTTTGATAGAAAGTGTAGGCAGAAGAAAGTTTATCTGGAAAATAATTTTATTAAAATCATTATATAGTTGCAGAACAATTCTTATGATTTCTACAATAGCCTTTCTTATTAAAAGTTCACAAGAAGAAAATGGAACCTGTACATTGAAGAGATCACAGAGGAATTAATCCAAGAGTGATGTTATATTGGGGGAGATGATAACAGGATAATTAAATCAGAAGGGGTAAGTTGGCATTAACTCTGAGACACAAAAGCTTCCCTAAATAATCATCTCCTTTTAGAGATTTTTCTATGGAAAAGACCTAAGTCAAATTTTTTGATAGAAAATCATTCCCTTTTTTAAGCTCCCAAGATCACAATTTCCTTGAGAAATTTAAAGTCACAGTCTCAGTATATTGTGCTCTAGCATTTCCAACAATAGAGCTATGGCTGCAAGAGATAGTGGCTGGACTCATCTGGTCACTGCAAAGCTCTTTTCTTTACTGCATGCTCTTCTCACTCTAAATACCTATTTCTTAGACCAAGGAAAAGATCTCTTGAGTGCATTATAGGGCACCTTTAAAAGTAATTGTTTTTCCTCCTAGAAGCCTAGTAAAGCAGTAAGGAAAATGGAAATGACTACTTAGGATAAAAGAGGAGAGGCGTTTGGGACCACAATGGCAGAAGTTAAAATGAGCAAAGTTTGGCTACCCCAGGCACTTCAAGTAATCCAAGGTCTAAGCTAATAATGCCATCATATCTCTATCAAAAAGAGACCAAATATTCAGACTTTTTCCCCATCAGTATCATTTACCATATGATCATAACACCATGCTTAAATCCTGGTTTTTTTTGATGATAATACTGCCTAAATAAGTGTCCACAGTCATCTGCTTCTACCCGGAAATTTTATTTTTAGTCTGAATACTTGCTGGACTTGATTTTAACTGTCTGCTCTTTGTCTGAGAAAAGCATGTATTCTTTTGCACATCGTCTCTCCATCTTCTTGCATATTTCTTCTTTTTATATATTATATTTTGAGCCCATGCAAAATCACATAGGGCTGGCTGTGTTGTGACAGATTAGGATTCAAATGTCAAAAACTGTGACATGTAACAAATTTCACATTGCAAATCCAAGCAGTGCTTCATTTTCGATGACAAGCTGTCTTTTAGAAAACATACTAAATGCATGTCTGAAATTATCTACGCTAAGCCTAATGAAACAAAAATTCTCAAATGTTCCACTTGGCATGAAATGTTCAATTGCCATAAAGCAAATCCTAGTGCATTCTGCTCATTCCTGGGAAAACTTGGGAGAAAAATTACCTTTACTTTGTTCTTGTTCTCTCTTGCTTTTTCAGAATTCTTTTGGAGGTGCATTGAATGCCTGGAGCCTGTCTCCATTTCAGACTCATCCTTTTCTTAAGCAAGAGCCAAACTGGTTGAGCTCAATGGTTCTAATCAGGAAAAATTTTTGTGTTGTTCACTCCACTGCCTTTGTGGCAGGCTCATACCAGGAAATAAGGTTATTCCAAAGATGACGTTTTGTGGGTTCCAGTCTAATCCTAAATATGCTTTCTACCCTTTTGAAATTAATGATTAGGATCAGCAGTCTTTACTGGGGTTGCTGAAGGACATAATAGCATATTTTTCGAGGTAGCCACACAGTTACCTGCTAGTCAACTGTTCTGATACAGGGGCAGTGAGAAGACTACAAGAGTCTTCTACTTCAAGGTCACGGGCTAAAATCTGGTGACAATGACCAAGAAGTGATCTTGTCAGTGCTGTTCAGCACCTTGGCAAAAGTAGGTGATGGATATACTTTAACTTCCACAAAAATGATCTTTCTTTTTCTCAGGATGAAAAAAAAGGATAACCAGTGCTTCAGCATACAAACTAAATTACCCTTTGCACTTCTACCAGTGATTCACTTAGAATAATTAATTAATTAGGGCACAGACATTTGAAACAGGCTATGTCTGCTCTCACTGATGTTAAAAATAACTTTTGATTAAGGAAATTCACGACGGACCTTCCTGGATGTAAGTGAGCACACAAGTAAACTTTGGACTCAGATTTAACTTTCTGAGTGACATGAAATTAACATTTATAAAGAAAGAACAAAAAGATTTGGATAATGTTTATGGTCTCATTTTCCACACTGATATCTTGAGAAAAAAGGTCTTTTGAGCCACTATCTCTGCATGCAAATAACACTTTTAATTTCTCTTTAATTCTAGTTACCTGTCATATTAGTTATCATTTAATGTCTTAATTTGCTGCTACATTACTGAGCAGCTGAATGCTTGGTCCTTGAGAATTCCAGAATAATTCTATTTATGATGAAAATTAATTCCCCATTTCTGGGATATTAAGACTTAAAATTGTTTTATTTATTTGATAATCTTAGAAGAATTCCGTTGTATATGGCAGAGGTGCACAAAGAAACAGCAGTGGAACAGGATGTCTGTTTTGGTGAACAGGAAGATTCAGCAGATAAATTATGTTGATAGAATCAATAAAATTTAAAAAGTACAACTACATGTTAAGACTTAATCTTAATTATCACAGAAAAGAATTGCAAATACATTGAAAACAGGAAAACAAAACTGACACAAAACTTACTGAGCTGTGACATTGCAGACAGCTTCCAGGGAGCAGGTAGAGGACCCATCAAGAAGCCAGACCAACTTATGCACAACTCAGCAGACAAAGCTTAAAAATTACTTCCTAAAAATATGAGTGAACTTAAGTTGGGGGGAATGAACAGTTAAATTACTCAAAAACCAAACAAGATTGCTTTCTTAGCCCGCATGTAGAAATCATTCAAAGTAACTTGGTTTCCAGGACCGAGAACAGAAACGCAATGCTAAAATGTCAGAAGATCAAGTCACGAGCAGCAATTCAGTGTGATTTTCCACAATTCATGGAAAGATTCTCAGCATAACCAGAGGAAGGTCAGAGGAAGCCCACTGATGTGTCATATGACCTTACTTCAACACAGACCTTGAAACTTCACCAAGGTGCTTCTCTTACCGAGCGCCATGTCACATAGTGAAAATATCTTTTGGAAAAACGTTTTATCATGATTTAAAGACTTCAAGTGACAGAGTGGCCTTTAATAAGCCTTTCACAGAAGTAACCATGTAAAATCACAGATTTATATTATCAACTCAAGAATTCAGAGGGCAGAACGAGTCATTCACATCCAAGTTGTGCATGTCTCTTGTTGAGAACAGTGAAAGCCCCTCTTCCTGAAAGACATCAGGCATACAACCGAAGCCATATAAGAAAGCAAACTGTATCTGTGCACATGGGATTTTTACTAGAGAACTCTGGGGTTGGTTTTGGTTTGTTCTTTGATTTCTTTTTTTTCAAATTTCAAAGCCTTTTAACAACAAGTCTCCTACTTCTCATTCATGAAAAGCTTACTTTGACAAAAGACTCCTGGAATTGGCCCTTAATTTGGCTTTTTTAAAATAGCTTTCAAAAGTACCATATCTTAGACTTTTCAAACTACTGTACCATGAAAAAGGAATTCATTATTTCTTAGGCTTTACCTTTTGCGCGTTGGGGCAGAACAGAGCAATTTAGATTGCCTGATTTCTAAAAGATACAACAAATCCACCTTTTGTGTCAGAGCTAAGAAAACACGAAAGGCTGAGAGTAGGAATGTTTAGAAAGGGTTTTATAAATTCAACAAAGATGGCAAATACTGTAAATCACTCTTTTAGTTTTACATAAACCTTCTTGCAGAAACTGGGAAACAATTCTTTGTTTCATAACACTCCTGCCAATGTCTCGTTAAAAACCTGAATGCATCTAATTCCTGTACACTTTGAGAAGAGGAAATGTGAACCTCTGTAAGACTACAGTTTTTTCAGTGGCAAAGTCTCACTGTTTCCCTTCACATCTCTCTTTCTTGCAGTTACTCACAGCCCAGAGGCTGTCCCCATGACAGCTCTGCAGACTGAGCACCTCTCCTGTAAGACCCCTTAGAGAGCAAGCTCACACCATACCTTGCTTTGCTGAGAAGCAGCCAAACTCTTCCACATTATAGTTCCATGAAGACATTCAAATATAATTAGAAATCTTTCTTGACTAACTCCCTCTGACTGTATGACATAATGGTCATAGCAGATCTTGAGCATCAAAAGAATGTTGTTAACCCAAAGCGCGGTCATTTACCCAGTGTGCAGATGCCAATATACACACAGAGCAGAGGTATTACCTATTTATTTCATTTCTTCAGAGATGGCTGCTAGGTGGTAATCCACAAAGCTAGCACACCAGCCTAAAAGCTCTTAGGAATATTTATACGGTT
The DNA here is from genome assembly GCA_033628505.1 of Tringa tobata. NCBI lineage: Eukaryota > Metazoa > Chordata > Aves > Charadriiformes > Scolopacidae > Tringa > Tringa tobata. The sequence continues at coordinate 2,029,493 of JAHREE010000228.1, read as the reverse complement.
CCGAAACACAGAAATACATACCCTTAATTATAATTATTGGTTAGTACCTCCTCTTGAAAATCTTTATTAGTTAGTACAGTCTCTTGTTTTCATTTAAAGTTACAAGGTCCCTTAATTGATGTGTGCATGTACCTCCCCCAGTACCATGGGGACTGTAGTCCAATTCGGCCTCCCATTGAGTTTGGTGTTCATGATCTCCCACTGCCACCTTTACTTTTCCCCCAGTTACTGCAAAATCTTGTTGAATTCGTGCCTTATCCAGCAGCTGTCTGGTTTTCAGCCAGTTTCAGTGCCTCCTGTTGTGCGATGTTCCTTATTATCAGCCTTCTGTTCTTCAAGGATATGTTCATCAGCAAGGCATTTATTGTTTATATCAAAAGTCTGGTTTCACAGGGCCTCTGACTTTTTTACAGCTCTTTATTCTACCTTCTAAAGAGAGAAGATTCTACCTTCTAAAATATATTTTACTATTTTAATAGTATATTCTGCATTCTTAAAGTACCTCAATGTGATTTGGGCTCATTTTGAGATTTGTCTGTATTTTCTTGTATGTAAAATACATTTATGTAATTCAGGTAGCTATGACAGTTTTAAGAGAAGGTCTACTTTTTTTCCTAAATCCTTTTGACTGAGAGCTTGTAAAAACACTGTACTTGAATGATAATGGAAAAAATTGACCATATTTTAAAGTTCACCATTTTACTCTTTCAAGCTTTGAAAATAAACTTGAAAAGCAGGGAATCCTTATTTTCCAATGTCATTGGAAGTATTTCCAAAACTTTCAATGGGAGAAGTTTGTTCATTAGCAGGTAATTTTTAAGAATTTGAATAAGTTTTGACACTATATATGTGTGCATTTGTGGGGGTTTTTTGTTTGTTTGATTGACCTAGATATAACGCACATCACGTTACAGATCTCTGAGCAGTATGAATTTCGATTTCTGGAAAGTAAATAAATGAGAGCTTGGAGGAAAGAGGAAATGGCTTCTCTGTCCTTCACTGACTTTCAAAAACAATCTTTGATATTAAAACATTTGGAACTAAATAAAAAACACCTTTGAAATGGCTTTCTCTTTGTGAAATTTAAATGAAGACAGACCAACAGATAAACTAATTGCACTGTCTCATCTTCAAGCTGGAAAAGAGTATGGAGATACTGGGTTTGAGTTTGATTTAGATAAAAAGGGATATAGTTTTGCTTTTATTTTGTTACTGGAATGAGGCTAGCAGAGTGAGAGCCTGGCTCATAACTAGGAGGATTCCTAGGAACTCTAATTATAAGAATGTAACATGATCAGGTGCATCAGAAAAATAAGTTGAAAAATAAACTCTTGAAGAAGGGTGGAAGCCTACATCAGCAAGCCATTCAGTATTCAGGGAAGCATTGTATAATAGACAAAAGAGAGCTGGTTCCTTCATTAAAAGAGCTGAGGAGGTAGAATGCCTTGAATGGTCCATATTTCTGGAATTAATGTTAGCAGATGTAAAAAAAGTTAAAGATTATCATCCCCAGGATCCTGTGATATTCAGTGTTGTTATTTTTACTGGTTTTTTTTAATATTGCTATTGGCATAGTTAGCGCCTGTGATTTGTTAGATATTGTACAGACCGTAGAGAAAATGGATGAGGAAAGCGCAATGGAGGCTTTTATGCCCAAGCTAACTGGATTCAATGTAAGTAGCATTGAAGAGGAAGGACTGGGAACTGGAACCTCATGGGTCAGGCCAGGTAGAACTTCTAGGCTACTGAAGCAGAACCTGAACAGTTGAGATTGGAGGAAGAGATATAAAAGGGGTGAGTAAGGCAAAAAACAATTTATTTTTTTAATGCCTTCCTAAAACAGTTAATTCCTGGAGTGTTTTTTCTGTTGTACTGCAGATAGTTTGTCACTGGACCCTGAAGTCTCAAAGGCAAATGCCTATGGTTTCACTGGCTGCCTGTCCTCTGTTCAGTACAACAACATTGCTCCCCTGAAAGCTGCCTTACGCCATCCCAGCGTTGCTCCTGTGACTGTCAAAGGTTCCTTGACTGAATCCAGCTGCGCATCCATAATGGAAGCTGATGTGAACACAGTAACTACGATATATTCTTCATCAGGTATGTTCTGCAAAGAGGGAAACAGGGAATTTAAAGGATACTGTAGGATGAGTTTTCCTTCCTTTCTGCTGTAGTGCAATTGTGATAGTATAAATATTGGAACTGGAAAGTTTCCTTTTTTTCTCAGAATTTGGAATGTTGAGGATGGCCCCTTTAAAAGTCATTGTTCAGACTAAGCTCTTGGATTGCCTAAAACATGACTAGAACAAACGAAAAAGTCCCAAAGCCATAGAGGAAACAGCATTAGAAGTATGGTTATGCACCTGATTTGCCATTCCTGTCCACCCTAGATAGCACCAGTATTGCAGATCTCAAAGGAGAACATAAATGTTACATAGGCTCTGTATCCCAGTGGTAGTGAAGCAATAGGAGTCATACAGCAAACAAGTTGAATTTGTTCCCACCCTGGCAGAAATGAACAAAAACTTCTTGTACAAACCCCTTGACACCTGTGCGTGACTTCCATTGAATGCTTGTGCTTTGTTCTCTCAGGCTAAGGAGAAGGAGCATTACTTGAGTGGTACCAGTAAGATGATCCCAATAGTTTGTTTATCTTTTGCAATCCTTAAACTGTCCTCTGGGAATCTTAAGCATTTTGCATATGTGAATTTGTATGCAGAGAAGGAAACTCAGAGCAGCTGGAAGTGTTGTCACCAGGAACAGGGGCAATCAAGTTTCTGCTTTAGTCACCAGTGGATATGGAAGAATTCTTAATGACCAGAAAGGGGTACAAATTATGGGCTATTTTTTGCCCCTTGACCTATGAAGCCACTTTGTCTTTTCTGACAACTAATAAAATTCTGGTTTAGATCATAATATGATTCCTTTGACATTTGTACATGCATCAAATCTCCATTTGCTGCAGCTTCTGTCTAAGATTTTCAGCAGAAAACAAATGATGCTATTAGCATTCTGCATAGGAAAAAAGGCTCCTGATTACTCTGTGGAGAGCGGCTGCCAGCATGTGCATGCTTCTCCCCACCCCCAACTTTCTTCTCACTGCCCAGAATTGTCTAAGGTATCTGCTCTGATGCACAGAAGAAATGTGTCTCATAAATACCCAATGGGCAATGATACTGAAAATATGAACTCCTTGCCCTATGATCTATCACCTCGATGATCTAATTTTTGTAGAGTTTAGAAAGCAGTAGAACCTGAAGCTTAGAATGCAGGACAGAACACAGAGCAAAGTCTTTGGACACTTACAATCAGTTGCACTCTATTGTCAAGGTTAAGCACTGTTATATCAGAAATGCAGAATTAATATAAAAGCTCATCCCTGTCTTTGCCACTCTCTGCTTTAAAATATGATTTCCTCTCCAAATGATGTATTAACTGACACTACTGCCTCACTATTCAGACTGGATTTGATTAAAGCCTGAATATAATCTTTAGAACAAGTTAGTTCTGAAGACTTCATATCTTTATATGCTATAGTAAGAGCACTGGGCGGTAGATTCTTGTTTAAAAAAATTCCAATTTGTAGCAAATTATACTTCGCATAGATGTGCTTGAGAATTACATTCATACATAGAAAGGAAACATTTTAAGAAATAAAAAGAAGACAGAGCTAAGGATTAACTTTGAAATTTACTGCTCATATCTCAATTCATCAGTTCTCAAATTCTCATTATGTAGTGTCTGAGAAGAAAAATAGAACTTCAAAGTTGACTGTACATGTCTGTGTCGATTTTCTAATGTACAGATACAACAAAAAAAGTCCTCTAGGAAATCTTTCTTTAAATGTGTGAAAAAAAGCTTTCTATATTTATAACTTGAAAACAATTGAAGCTCCTTCCTTCAGAGACGAATACTTGTTGTCTTCAAGAAAGTTTCCTAGCAGACAGATATGGAATAAAATCCATTCATTCATGGCTCAGTTATCTATACACACTCTTTCTGATTAGGAAACAGAAAATGAAAGGTGACTTACTGTGTTTTTAATATATAACAAAGGTCTGCAAATCACCTTCTTCCTTGCAGAGGCACATGCAGAGGTTTTGGTATTCTGAAGTCTACACTGATGACATAGAGATAACAGACCTTTACTGTGCTTTATATATATATATTTATATTTTTACATAAAAATATTGTAAATGCCAGAGCAGATTCAGCTGTATGAATGGTAGATTCTTGAGCTCTCTGCCTACTTCAGCTGAAGAGCTGGTCTTCATGCATTTAAAGCAAAAAATGCAAAAGGCTTTCATAAGTCTGAAACTACACAGAAAAAATTTGCTTCTGAAAGGCAGCTGAAACAGTGCAAGTCGCTGTCTCACTGTGCTAGTTGTGCAGGATCTGATCTTTCCAAACAAGGAGGAGCTGGACAGGGATGTACTGTGACAGCCTTGACTGTAGTAACTGTGAGATGTTGGAGTTCAGGATCCTGAGAGGAAAGAAAAAAAAAACAGAAAGCATGACAATAAATAAACATCTTCTTGAGCAAAGAGATACCAAAATGTGGCTGAGTCAGCTACCAAGGCAAGGATGTTCAATTACAATAATCCTTGCAACACTGAATTTCTCAGTTAGGCTTCCACCTCTTGCATCTGAAAGATCAGGTTGATAAAGCATTATAATATATAGCAGAGACATTCCCAATAACTCCCATGTCCAGCCTCTGTATGATAGCCTGAAGGCTTGTAGAGGAGAGAAACACAGATAGGAATCTCCTCAAAGGAAAGGTTGAGCTGAAAGGAAAAAGATGTGAAGGTGCAGAAAAGCTGGATTCAGCTAGCAATCGAAAACGCAGCATTTTCTGAAACACTCAGGACTAAAGCTGGTACACTGCTGTAGCTCCACTGACTTCAAGAAGGGCTTGACCTCTCGGGTTTGGATCTGAATTTGAAACTGCCAACGTGTAGACTGTTTGGCCCATTTTTTCGACAATAGTCATTTATAGATAAGGTACAAGAGAGCTCCAACACAGAGAAGCCTTTAATATAGGAATTAATTTCTGACCCTTCTCTGTTTTAAATCCAATTTGACCAATGCAATGGAAAGGAAAATTCCATTTTGGAATTCCATTCCATTTTCCAAAAAGCTGTCCAAAACAGAGACTGCTTCTCTTTATGGGATTGAATTCAACTTGTATATCTGCACCTACAAATGTAGGTCAGGTCTAAATCTGTCTAGTCTTCCTTTCCTTTTGCTTCTTTCTGATATTGTTCTTAGGTATCAAAATAAGCAAGCAAACAAACAAAAACCCCAAGCTCTGACTGAGAAGAGCTCCCAATGGGCTATCTAGTTCAAATGTCTCTCTGATTCTTCTACCGATAAACTGAGACAACGCTTTCAGATGTTAGTGTGAGCTTTTCTGTTTCCTTTTAAATATATCCTTAGCAGATTTTGCTCCTGAAGATGTAGAAGAAAATTGTCCTGCAAGCTCACTTTATTTTTCAGGGAGCTTTCTGGTTCGATTCTCCAGTCTCCCAAATCACATCCTTTGAAAACAGATTAGAATTCATGAGGGTAAGAGGACCCTTCTGTCTAAGCCACAGAGAAAATGAATATAGTTAATACAGAAAATAAGTCCTGTTTTGTTTAACCGACTGCAGATCCTTTTGGGAAGACAGATGAAAGAGAGCCTCTCACCAATGCGGTCAGAAGCGATTCAGCTGTGATTGGAGGTAACTTCATTTTTAAAGATTACAACTGAAAAATAATTCTGTCAAGGCAAACACCTATGGTGCTTTAAATCTGTGCCCCATAAAACCCAGTTCAATTTTTTTGTAATCTAATGCAGGTCTAGTATTTGCTGTATTTATTAGCACATATCTGTATCAAGCTTCCTAGATAGGCATCTGCATTATGGATAAAGTCAATAGTGGTGGATATTACCCCAAAAAAGGCATTATGAGTTGTCAAGAACCTGAGTGTTCTAAAATATAACAAAAGTCTTTCTATCTGCCTGCTTGAGCAGGGAATTTGGACAAGATGGCCTCCAGAGGTCCTTTCCAACCTCAAACACTTTCTGATTCCATGTGATTCTGTGATCTAAGATCCAGCTAACTGGTAGTTGTTTTACACACGACTCTGATAAGAGCTTCAACACAGTGTTCACATATCCTGTATTTCTTGAGCTCTGTCTTTGCAAGCTGGTGATGTAGTAGAACTCGTTAGACCATATGGAAACATTTATGTATTAGGGAAAGTTGTCCTCATAGCTTCATGTATGGTTTTCAGTTTCCTTTAACAACCTGGAAGGTGATTTATCTCTGTTTATTTTATAGGATGCCCTGTAGGGAGCTGCCTTTGATAATATCTAAAAGCTATAAACCAAAGTGTACAAGGCTCATGCAAGGTTTCCAGAGATAATACAGAAGAAAATACAACAGAGCAGGAACTTGTATGAGCATACAGATTTAGTTTTTTTAAAAACACTGACCGAGATTTACTTCCAGTGAAAGCAGAATTTGACTGAAATGAGAAGGTCAATTCCATCAATGCTTGCTGCTTTTAGTCTTACTTGAGGTGACAAAATAGAACTAAAAACTACCAGGTTACCAGGGAGAGTATGATAAAAGCAGATGGTTGTGTATAGACTGAAATAAACTGATATATCATATCCGCTAGCTGTTGTGCATTGGTAATGTATTTTTGAGGTAACTCAATCCTTTTTAATCCCTCTTCAGGTGTAATAGCAGTTGTGATATTCGTCATCTTTTGCATCATTGCCATCATGAGCAGATTCCTCTATCAACACAAACAAGCACATCGAAGTAGCCAGACAAAGGAGAAAGAATACCCGGAAAACCTTGAGAGCTCCTTTAAAGCTGACATTGACTTGCAGAACACAGTGAGCGAGTGCAAACGGGAATATTTCATCTGATGGACAATGCAATTTCTTCTTACTCTTTCTTCCCTAACCTACCTTCCTTTATTCCTTCCTTTTTTCTTTTCGTAATTTTTTTTAAACATTCATTTTTTGCTAACTTCTTTTTCATTTGGAAAAGACCACCCTGCACAGGAAACACTGACAACAATCACAGTACCTCGTTCTCTGCACAAGAACCTGGCAGTCACAGTTTACTTCTGCAGCTCAAGAGACCTGTTATCCCACCCTACACAAAATAAGTTCCACATGCACACCTGGTTTCTGCTGTGGGTTCCTGGATGTTTCAAAGTCTCTACATTTATTTGTGCTTTTCTCTGGAGCCATTTAATTCATCACTTTTACACTAGAGCTGGACTATGTAAAGTAGAGGTAAAGTAGCTGAACACGTAGCTCTACAGATACTGGGACAGGATAGAGGGAAAGAATGAGACCAAAATGCCTGATTAATTTTACAGGCTCATTTAGAGCATTCATAAAGAACTGGCCAAATTCTCAAACTATATGAATTGATTTCAATGTTTTTACATTAATCTATAGTTGAGAAACTGGTCTGAAGTAAGGAAAAATAAAACTGTCCTCATTAAGCTCCTTCCCCCAACCTCCTGTCCTTTTACTGTAACTCTTAGGCTTATCAGTACTTTTCCAACAATATACGTATCAACAATAAATGTCATTCCCATGCACCTCTTTCACCTTCATCTCATACGGCTGGCTATGTAGACCCAACATACTCTAGCGTAACTCTAGCTGAAGCATGGAAAATAGTAGCTTGAATCTCCAAGGGTTATAGGAAGCTGCTAGGACGTAGGTGCTCTATATTTCTCTGAAATGTTAGAAATGCAACATATATCTGTTCATGCCATATGGAGGGTTATCATGCACTGAGGTTAAACACTGTTGCTGCTGTGGCAAAGAAAAAGTACATAGACAAGAAAAAACGAAAATAGTTTAATCTTAAATATGACTCACACCTTCTGCCAGTTCTTCTAAAAAAGAAAAAAATTGAACTACTAAAAAAACTGAACCAAAACTGCATGAAAGATTGTTTGGTATTTCCTGTTTGTAGAAACTGGAGTATCTGCTCCAAATTAAATAGAGAGAGGTCTGATGTCACATCTAAAAAGGTTAAAATTTAATCAACCCTGTTTAGAAGGAAGAACATTAGGCAAACAAGTTAGAAAAGATCCTAAATACTCTTCTTTAAATTAGTCTTCTGTCCTGTTTTTCTAAAGTCTTCTGTCCTTTCCTGATTGGGAACAATACTGAAGACTCAAATACTGCCCATTTTACATGTGCTGCATGGTTTCAATGTGAGGCTGAAAGACCTTCTTTTAAGTCACAGACATCCTAAGGTAAGAAATGGAGAAGTCCCACCAAAGGAGGTTTTTCACACCCTGGTTGTGTCTATGTGACATACTGCCTTCACAGGGCCTCTGAAGACTATGTAGAATTTGCTGTCAGACTTGAAGGTTTCTGACAGGAGTTGAATCAATCCAACAGATAAGAAAAAAAAATACCCTATTTATTGAAGTACTCTTGATAAGAATCAATTCAGTACAATTAATTGTGTAGCTGAATCCCTTTCTTTGGCCCCTTCACCCTTCTGCAGTCATTCTGGGGTTTCCACACGGTGATCCTTTTCACATAGATTAAAATCAAAGAATCCCAGTACGAGGTAATACCCTACAGCAAACTAGCGATGAGGTTACACATCCAACAGGTGCTTTTTTTTCCAGGCAATGCATTGCAAAGGTATGTAGCTGGTTTTTTGTTGTTTTTGGTTTGTTTTTTTTTATGGGAGGAGGGGACAGACAAGGAAGAATAAATAAATGACAGTGTGGATGTGGTGATCCACATCTTTTGGAAGACTTTGTGAGAAATAGCGTCAGTGAAGAGAAAGCAATCTTGGTATGATATCGCTCTCACATGAAGAGGAATATATGAGGCCAGCCCCATAACCGGAACTCTGAGCAGTTTATAAAGCTATTTATATTGAAATTAGTATTGGTGCCATTCTTCCTTGATCGCAGTCGACAACAGCCCTTTTGCTTCATGCTGGCTGTTTGCATGATACATGACTACTTGAGAGTGTTTCTGCATGATGAGATGTGTAATGATGGACTCATTAGCTGTTTTCCCTGTACATTGCTTTATCTTTTGTGGTGAAATCCTGGCAAAGCAATTCTCTTTTCTCCTTCCTTCCTTCCCTCAGATAAAGCTGCTTTGTTTGTCATGGTGGGAGGGGAGGAATAAGCAAGCACACAGGCTCCTCTGCCCATGTTTGCGTCATCTTATCTGAAACGGACTCTGTATGAGACATCTCTGAATCCTAATGTACTTAATTAACTTTATGGAGAATAGAATAGGAAGGAGAGGAAAGCCCACAGCTGTATATTTTTCTCTAGCCAAACTAACAGATGCAAATCATCCTTCTGCTTTCCCATTTGTTAATTTCCAGGCATAAAATTACTACAAAGTGCAACAATAAAGCACAAGCACCTCCAGCAGTGGAGTATCTGGAAAAGGGAGACTGAGCTGTGAAGCAGAGTCCTGTCATGTCTCAAGTGACTAAATTACTTTTGGCCATCTTAGGACCTGATTCTGCATGACACTGATCTTTCTCAAGGACGGTCAAGTTCCCTTCACCAAATGTAGATATTACTGTTGCTGCAAACTTTTCAGATAAAGCTGTGTCTCAGTCCTGGGCCAGAGAGCAGGTGTAAGTGGAACGCTGTGTGCAAAACCAGACCTGGCAAAACTGTAAGTGGTTTGTTTATCTTTGTTTCCTTATCCTCATTTAATATAGCTCAGGCTGGTAAAACTCTTTGAAAAGTATAGCTGCATTGGTGTGAATCCGTAAAATAAAGATGTGCACATACATAAGTACATGCCTGAGTATAACAGAACCGTGTGCATCTATACCTATGGATGTAATAAGTTGTTAGTATTTATATGCAACAGGGCTGAACAAATGAACACATTTGTATGGACTTGCCATTTAAAATCCTATCTTCTAAATCAGGATTTCAATATTATTCTTATTAAAAGGTAGTAAAAAACACCATATGAAGTATCCTAATACTAAGTCTTTTTTTTTTTTTTTTTGCAATGCTTTCGTTAGTGAGGGCATCATCTAATTTACCTCAGTACCAGTTAAAGGGAATTAAAAAATAATTCTTTAAAAGGGAGAAGAAATGCAATTTTGCAAAATTCTACCAGTGTTAAAATTCCTTTAGTTTTCCACAGTTCAAATTAGAAATCTTATTACAAACCACTTTGCAATTTTTGTTAAAACTGCTGTTTAATTGTGGGGCTCTTCCCCTTTTTCTTTTAGCTATCATTCCAGATAACATTTTTCAGTAAATGTGGGGGAAGATACTTTTCGTATATAAAATGACAGGTTTGAGTAACTTGGTCTAGTGGAAGGTGTCCCTACCCATGGCAGATGGGTTGGAACTAGATGATCTTTGAGGTCCCTTCCAACTCAAACCATTCTGTGATTTGATGATTCTATGATTCTTTTAAAGGAAATCTGAGGGTATCAAAGAATTGTTTGGACATGTTTGGGTTTTCTTCCTTCTCTCAAGACAAGTTTCATAACAAAAGTAAGGGGTTGGTAGGAGGATACTAAGTCTCTTTTTTTCTCATGGTGATATGGTATGGAAGCTCTGAAAATTATTTTTGCTAGGCAGGGATTTTTAGGCTATAGAATTTCTAAATCACTGAGATATCAATTTAGGCACTGCAAAATCCTGTTTTCCAGAAATTATTTGGCCAATAACAGCCATGCTTATAAAGATATTTAGTCATGCACAGTCTGAGTTGGATGCCTGTAAGGACTGTCTGAGAACCCTCATGTCTGGCTACAGAAGACAAAGGAATGCTGTTTGACAGAAAACTAAATCCCACTAACTTTCAGTGAGACATAGGCTGCCACCTGAGTGCAGTGTGGGCTTTCAAAGGAATTTAGTCTCCCGAGGATGTGGATCAATGCTTAAGTGACTAAACAAGATGAGCACTTGACTGAAATTAATTTCAGTTGAATTTCTGCTTCTGGCTCACTGTGAAATGTTTAAAAATACTACAAGACATTTAAATACCTTTGAATATTGAGTCCCATTTGTCTTTTGGAAATAAAACACTGGTTCTAAGTAAGTCACCTATGTAATTTGCAGTATTTCATCTGTCCTTATTCACTTACTAGAGGCAAGACAGTATGAATGTTTTGAGTAAATTTTTAAGACGTACACTTTCTTTTCTTTTTCTTGCCATGGCACAGTACTTAGGGTACATCTGTAGTGAAAGCAAAGCCAAACTTTGCTTTTAACTCACATGAGCTAAACCAGGATTCTCAGCTGGGTGAACCAAGCTGTGAAAACAAGCCGTTTAGGGATGTACTGTCATCATATTGTCTTCCGTCATGAGATTCCCTGACATTTAACTTAAAACTGATGGCCAAAAGTCAAACACCTGATGTGTTCTGTCTGCTTTATTTTAACCTTATTGAGCCAGACTTAACCCATCCTATTTAGCAATTGTTCCATTTTTATACTGTAAACCAAATCCTTATTTTAATGAGATGTTTGTCTATATTAGCATTTAGCTCATCACATATTTCACATATTGGGTGAGGAGCAATCAATACATCATATAGTTTCACTATAGTGAGGGGATATGAATCTTCTCCTAATGAAGTTAACTATCGATTTTGCTGAGAATAAGGTTGAGTCCCAGACCTATGGAAGCACTTGAATATTGCTTTTATCTGAGTCTTTTGGGTTTGTTTCATTTTGCATTTGGCTACCTGTTTCACCCTTGTCATCCAGGCCACATCCAGGCCATGTGGTCAGTGAAGACAGGGAAAATGTCTCAGACAACCTTTAAGATTAAATTAATCACTGTCTAGAGGTGCATCTTTCTCTTGATTGATTACAGAGGTAAGGTAGGCTCCTGGCAATAGGTTAGCTACTTCTAGCAGAATTTGCCTACATGTAGAAATCTTACACTAGTCTTGCAGCTTTGGTAGACACATCTGCACAGGTCTTAAAAAAGACTTGTTTTTTTTTATTGAGATGCCATCTGGGATCAAGGAAGGACACCTCCCTGCATCTAAAATTAGGCTAGACATCTCTGCTTAGGAAATGTGTGCATCTACTTATAGTCAAATACATGAAAATGAGGTGTCAAAGCACCCATTTGAGTCGGTGGCCCTCTGATCGATAATCTGTGGGGTTTGGGAGAGGATAGCTCTCTTTCCAGTCTATTCTATGTCCAAGATCCATTCATTGCCTCGTATGGGAGCTTTGGTAGATAGCATACGTGTAGACAGATCTACACAGATTTTATAAGCTAAAGCTGACTCAGACCCCTAAGATACCTTTCTAGCCCTGTGTATCTGGTGCCATTTGAGACGAAATAGAGAATTCTGCAGCTCCAGTAAGGCTGTAAGTCTTCTGCCTGTCACGTCTCGTATCTGCTAGACCCAAGCAGATAAGTCTGATACCTGTTGGCTTTTCAAATTACAGTAAGGGCCCATCCAGAACCCCTAAGTTCTCAATGAGATAAATCACTGAAAAAAATCCCATCATTTCCAGCAGTGTAAGCCAATTAGTTTAGATGTGTCTGTCTCAGCCTAACAAGAGTATTACAGGACTCAGGATTTGATAACTTTGTGTTCCACCATCTCATGTCATCGTTGTTTGTTGCCGTCACTTACACAAAACTTACACTGAAGAAGATCAGTTTCAAGTACTGTTCTGCACTGCCAGCTTTTCAAAGACACAAAAGGGTTTTAATTTTTTTTTTTTTTTTTCAGAAAGCAACACTATGTAAAAGGCTTGAGCAAAAACTGAGACCTTGTGAGGCTTTCTAAGACAAGAGCTATTTCAAAGCCTTCATGCAGTTTTGTAATGCCTACTTATCAAACAAGCTAAGTGATACAATTACATCTCTGCCAAACCAAGGGCCTAATCCAGAGTCTTTTGAGGTTGGTGGGAGGCCTCTTGGTTGGCTACAGTTAGAGTTGCACTATGCCCTGGATGATTTTTTAGGGGTTTTCGTCGCAAGTTACTATCACAGCTTCAAAGCATGATTTGTTCCCTTTGGTTCTGCACTTTGCTGTGCTTCCTTTTCCAATGAAAAGATCTCCACATTTGCTTTCAGTGTGAGGGTTCCCCCCCTCCACGCTCCTTTTGTACATGAAACTTCTAAAAACACTCTTCTTTTGGGTCTGAACTACCTTTTTTCTTTGGTTGTTTATTTTGAATCATACATATAGGAGTTTGGATATTTCTATGTATTGGTACTTACTTTTGTGATCTTTTGCACTAAGTTATGCTGACAAAAACAAAAACTGGGGAAAAAAAAGCACACTTTCTGGTGAACTATTGTAATTTGTAAGCTCATTGTTTGTTGTTTGTAATGTACTGAGTCTACAAGCCGAGCTAAGGAAGGATAAAGGCAACAGTTTGTGTTGGCAGTGTCACTCTATATCTAGTTCACCTTTTTTCTTTTTCTCTCCTTTTTTCTGTAACATGTGGGGCTGTCAAATTGGTGGTAAGAGGCAGAGGAACTAGAGTTACAACTCTAACCAAGGTTATGATTTTTCTCCTGGAACTCAGAGAAACTAGAAATTTGAAGAAATTTCATAATCCTCAAAATATCAGCCGGGTGTTCAGCTAGAAGGGAGTCTGCATTCCACCGTAGAGATGTAGTCACCTAGAGTTGGTGACCTGTAAGGGAAAATGGGGACATTAACTCTCCAGATTAGAATTTCAATGAGGCAGGTTAGGAAGCAAAAACTCTCAGAATGGTTACGATGTTGGAAACAAGGGATGGTAATCACCAGGTGGATATGAGGGTTTCAGGTCTTTTTCCAGGATTCATTTTTGCCATGGAATGAATTACTAGTTAGTCTGCCAAAACATAGCCTTAATTTTCCTGATGATCTGTAAAGTATCAGAGATGTGCTTCAAACATGGGAGAGGCTTTCAAACCTGTGGCTGATACTAATCTGAATCTCCAGTTAGATCACTGGAGCGCTCCCTGTTACCTGAAAGAAGAATCAGGGATGGTTCCCCTCAAAAAATTGTAACATTTAATACAATGTTGGGTACAAGAGGTGATCCAAAGAAAGATGTTTGCTTAGAGATTCCTCTCCCGGTTCCTCCCTCACTTAGGATGTGGCAGCGTGTTTCTAAATTACTGACTGCTATCACATTGCAACACCATTTGCTTCCTGATACGTTGGTCATTACTCTTCATGGATTTCAGTCCCACAACCCTAAAGAGATCCCGATTGATAAAATTTCTGCATGGGAAATTATTTACTCATTTTTTGCATGCCATAGCCCTTACAGTTCCTTCTTGCATCCTTTAGGCAAACCATTTCCTCAAGTGTTTTGACATTTCTGCCAATGCTGAGCACGTGTATCATTAAGAAAGAAAACTGATTGCTTCTGAGGTAAAGCTTAGATGCAGCCAGTTGCAGCCTCATATTCCACTCACGACACAGAGGAGTGCTCAGACACCCTAGACCCCTCTATGAAATTTCAAGTATAGATTAGGAGAACAGGCAGGTACATGTTTTTTCAGACATCAAGCCAGAAAGATCTCTACTCTGTCAGTTTTACAAATGAAATATTATAGATAGACCATTATATCTAGATGATAGCAAGAAGCTAAACATTGTAGTACCTGACCTGCTTTGAAACCCACTTCGTGGAAGAAACAGAGCCAGCTTCAGCCCTGGTTGTAATCCTGTTGAGGTCAATGCAAAGATACATCACAGATGAATTTAGCCTCTGGTTGCCCTAGGCAAGGGCAGTGATGATCTCCTGCAAACTGGAGTTGACATGTATGAATTTGAGTCAAGACCTTATATTCGTCATCCCCTACTGCTGTCAACAAGAGTTGCATTCACTGCAATTGTGTGTGTCTTCTAGCAGAACTGTGGATAATCCAAACTTGGGATAAGGCAATGAGCTTCAGCTCCGCTTAGGACCATGACATAGCTTAAGTCACCTTCAGGAGTTTCTGGAAGTGTGTGTAGGGGGAAGGGTGGTCTGTGGGTGGTGTGTTGTCAACCAACTTAGGAGCCCACCCACTGACTTTGGAAAGATTGTATGGCATTTTAATGGAGTTCATCCCTGGGCAGACTGCAGTGAACTGCATCCTACTTGAAAAATGAAAGCACCCTAAAAAAATATATGCAAAAAGAGCAGTTTCACAGACTGTGAAAACTAGCTGAGATTAAATACTTATAATAATAAAAAATTGGCCCTTCTACAGACGAACCCTTCATCATTCATTTTACTTTTTTCTACTCTAATTATATTAAATAAACCTCTCAGAACACTGCTTAAATAAGCAAAGCAAAAAAAAAAGAAAATTCTTTTTTTTTTTTCCTTTCTTTTAATTGTCCGTCCAAGGGTAATACAAGAGTCTCTCAGTTACAGTAAAATGCAAAATGGAGATTTAGATTATTCCCCTTTCACTATCTGGTTTTCTAAAGAGAATTCCACAGGTCGTTGCCTCAGTCCAAGTCAGTTTTGTAGACAATGTAACATGTCTTAATACACTGTCCGGGGATTGAAAGAAAATTAGCCTTAGCTTCTTTTGTTTTCTATGGTTACTGTTGTACAGAAGAAAGACTTAAACTGTAAATAATGTATATTTAATAAAAAGAGACTTTTTGTATGATTTTGTGTGGAAGAGAAATGCCTCCTCTTGTGTTTTTATTTTACCTTATATCTGAATGGACATTAAAAATTGCTGTTTATGGGAAAAAAAAATTCAGGCATCTACATGTTAACTCTAAGCCAACAGATCTCACTGGATACTAATAAAAGCTGAAGTGCCCACAACCTGGATTTATTGATTTCAGCTATTGCTAAAAGTTGTTGTCAGAGGATATGTGATCATCACCCACATCCCTGACATAACTGATTAATGCCAGTTTGCAGCACCTACTCCAGGGCGCATAAAGGCACGGATGCTGAAGGGGTCAAAAGTCATGTCTGGCGATGTGCTTTGGTTACAAAACATGCATAGTCATAGCTCTGTAGCTTTCCAGGTACCCATGCACACATACATACGGTCTCTCCCCAGCCTGCCATGCATGAACAACTGTGTCCCACTATATCCACGTATCCCCTCATGCAGCAGCCGCTCTGCTGGCTGTTACATGGATCACACCCACACACAGCCCTGGCATGATAAGACGAACCTGACTCAGTCTCGGTGATTATTCCTTAGCTTTATGCTTTCAGTCTCACTGATTATTCCTCTCACTCCCCACCCCATGGATAGTATTTAGTACTACTTAGTACTATCAACCAAGAACCAGTAAACACTGACTTTGAAAATAGCAAATACTGATTAAGTACAAAGAGGAAGACTCTTTCAAGAGTTTCAAATGCTTGGATTTGATGCAACCTCCATTACAAACTTTCAGGGTTTACACATTCTGTGTTTTGATGGGCCAAAGACTTTTTTTTTATTATTAACAGGGAGCTATGGTTCTCATTATTTTAGGAACTTCTCTATGAGTTCTATTTTTATTCCTTCATTTCTGGACTGGCTACCATCCAGAAGACAGGGTTAACAAAGTTTTGCGGAGCTGTGCTATTCTGACAGGTTAACTCTGCAGTACCTACATTGGGATTCTGCAGCCAACAGTGCAAGAGCACCCATCTCAGGGGTGGCCCAGCCTACCACAGGTGTCCCAGGCCACAACCAGCCATGCAGCATGCAAAAGTCATCCTACCTAGCAGCACCTTCCTGGTGTCTCCTTGTTCCTGGTGGGGGTGGGAGACAGGTATTAGTTATCGCTTGATTTAACAGAAACTTTGTTGCAATGAATCCTACACCAAGTTACTTTTCTCGGGAAAAAAAATGAGCAAGTAAGAGCAATATCCATATATATCTTCAATCTTTCCTTCTTCTTAGCTAATACCGTGGGAGTAATAACCTTATGAAGGCTTTAAGGACAGTACTGACTCCTACAACTTTAGCTTTAATCTAACCCTTGGAAATTAAGTTTGTATGGTTTACAGTCTGGAAATGTCACTGTGACTTGTCTTCTGTTTTCCTGAGTGGAAAGAGAGATTTATTTATTGTGGTGTGTTTTTTTTTTTTTCCTTAACTCCTTAGGTGGCTGCTTTAGCCTTTGCCATGCCTTTTTTTTTTTAATTCATTATGTTTCTTTCTTCCTGAACTCTCACGTGATGAGTTGAAGACATTATTCAGAAGGTTGCATTAAATAATTACATTAGTGTAATGGAAATGCCTGGCAAAACATGAATTGCAGTTGATGGCTAGCTAGCAATGTCCGGAAGAAGTGACAATATATCATGGTGGGGTGTTGTCAAATCCCCCTCTTTCTCAGTACCTACTGTCCCTTTCTATCAGGCAGAATTAAAAAAAAAAAAAAAAAAAAAAAAATATCACTGCTTTTGCAGCATTCACAAGAGTAACAAGTGTTTAATATTAAAGCTTTGTTCCTTCAACCAAAGGCCCATTGACAAATACGTATAGGCAAATACCATTAAGTGTGCACTGCTGAGAACAAAATGCAGGAGAACCCTGCTATAGTTAGCTGTGATATTTTTTTGCTTTTTCCCCACAGCATGAGTACAAGGCTGCTGCAGTCAGTGCTTGTTTTTCTATACCTGTTAGCCTAGCAAGAAATCATAAAAAGCAGCCATACAAGGTCATATTGTTCCTCCAAGCCCCCATGCTGGTGATGTCAGTATTTAACTCTTCTTAGCTTGAGACCACTGCTTG
Source organism: Tringa tobata (assembly GCA_033628505.1). Classification (NCBI taxonomy): domain Eukaryota; kingdom Metazoa; phylum Chordata; class Aves; order Charadriiformes; family Scolopacidae; genus Tringa; species Tringa tobata. The sequence continues at coordinate 2,011,777 of JAHREE010000228.1, read as the reverse complement.
CACTTTCTCAAAGCCTAAGATAAATAGCCTTTGCCTCAATTTAATCCCATTACATCCTGTCCTATTCCCAACGGAACAGAAAGAACAGCTCTACCCCTTCCTGTCATGCAGAAGCCCTTTTCTCTGTTTATCAGCTATCTTATTCCTCCAGCTCCCCACACTCTTCAGCCTGCCTTGTTTTCAGACAAACCAACTCCACTTCCCTTACACCTTTTCTTGCATTTTTTTAACCTTATATAATCACAGAAAGCAGCCTGCTTAAGAACTTAATGTTTATTTTTTAACTGATCATGTGCTGAGCACGGCTCATGTACTGAGCTTCTCACCCCAAGTACAAAGATGTGAAGGGAAAGACTTTTTTTTTTTTCTTTTTTTTTTTTTGAGGTTGTTTTTGGATCTAAGTGACACCTGGGATTAGTAAGGTGGGTGCCTATAGAAATTGAAAGCCATTCTTATGATGGCAATAATAAGCATAATTAATGAATTTATTATGATTCACTGAAATAGGCGATAAAAAGCCACAAATTCGTCAATATATAAATATAATGGATTTTTTAAAAAAGGCTCCTTTATATTTGCTTCAGTCTCTACCTTTTCTGTGTCTGGTTTGATCCTAGCATGGCTGCTGCCCATTGGTAAGGTTACATGTTGATGCAATTAAAATAATAAAATACAATAACTAATAACAATATTTCTTTCCATTATGAGAAATAACTATTTAAAAAATAATTATAATCTTTGAGGTAAATGCTGAACATCTAAAGGGAAAGAAGAATCAGATTGCAGCTTCATTACAAAACTGTCTAGGACCGATTTTTTTTTTTTTTTCAGTGCTTTGTGAAGAGTTTTCATTAAGTGGGCAGCTTCATGAGAAAGACTATGGAAATGCTCTTCAAAGTAGAGCAGCAGCAGCAGCCCTCTGAAACATCTGAAAAACAGGTTCTTGCTGCCATCAGAGCCAGTGGGGCCAGCAGCAAGACAGCCCTTAGTACATAAAGGAACTGTGTTTGAAAGGGAACCTAATTGGAGGAGAGTTGGGTGCTCCTGAATTCAGGCATGCTGTGATTTTTGAGGGGCAATGGGTGTCCCCATCTTTGTGGGCACTGCTGTGCCAGTAATGGCAGTTTTGGGGATCACCAACATAAACTATTTCCCAGCATGGAACATGGGAAACACTCACAGCAGCACTACATATATGTACTGAAGAAGTGGTTTCTGGGTCTGGAGCCATATTCTAATTGGATTTTCTGGGTAAAAATTATGTTTCTCTGCTCTTTCTCACGAGATATATCAGAATACCTGACTAAGAGTCCAAACACAAACTCACAACATTTGCAGGCCCATAAGGATGGGCAACACGGCCACAACTAGAAAGGACTTATATCAATTGAGAAGGTAAACGAGTACTGGTGCTTACCAAGCACAGATATAAAGATCAGTAACAGAGTCCTTCTAATGACTAGATATGAATTGATGCTTTTCTAAGGTTAGACACAGTCCTTCTCTACTCAACAAGTTAAAGATGTGAACATGAGGTTGAAATCTCTCCTGACTGTTTGACAAGGATGGGATTCAGCTTCAGGTTGGGGCATGCAATTTAGAGGTTAAATTCATTTTCTTAAAATACAGTTCTAGTGCCATTCGCAATACCCAACACAAACATATGGTTGGCAGAGATGATAGAGGACTTATGAGACACCAGAACAGTAGATAGAGAAGTAGTAGTGTATCCAAAAATGTCTCCAATGGTACCAGATGCCAGTATTCAGGCAACCAGATTTCACCCTTAACTCACTTGTCAATACATAAATGTACGTGTCCTATTTTGCAAGCTGAATCCCTCCAACACAACGTCAAGCTGCCACAACTGTACCCGTATGCATACAGAGCATATGCATTACAAACTTAAACACAACACACTTCAGCATACTTTCCTGCATGCGATTTCCTGCAGTGTGAAGAGCTTTGCAGTGCAAGTGCCCATTTTAATCAAATCTGTACGCTTTCACACACAAGCACAGAATCCAGTGAAGTCACAAGTCTGCCAGATAACCCTCTGACTTCTTGAACGGCATGAAATCTGGGTGAAGTTTCCTTTTGTATTGTCAGTGGAAAAGGTTGAGAGGGGAGGAAAGCAGGCTGGATGAGAAGCATCTGCAACTTATGGGCAAAAAAAATAATTTCAAAGGGGGACTGCCAGAAGGTAGATTTCTCAGATAAGGTGATAAGGGAGCAGTTCAGGTTTAAAGAGGCAATGAGCTAAAAATATTCAGCATAGTTAAAAAAATATTGAACAGCTGTTTTTCACAGCTAATGTTCACCATATACAGGCTGGAGCTATTGACATTCAGGTGAAACAGTGAAGCTGACTGCTTTTCAAAAGACTTGCATCTGGGCTGTCAGGACACTCTGACATTTCAGCTCAAAACTGTCTCTTGCCTTCCTTCCCTCTCCACCCTGTTGCTACTGAGGTGCTTCAGGAGCCTTTAAGCAGTTCATCATTACCAGAGTCAAAATTCCTAGAAAATCAGCAGGAATTTTTCCAATTACTTCAACAGGTCACTGTCTTCTGAATGAGAGAAAGGGAGCTGTACTTTTCCCATCTCGGTTGTTCCAGTGGGTTTCCTATCATTAGCCAGAAGCATCAAACAGTCCAGCTCCTCTCTTTCAGTATTTTCATGGTTTTACAGCTTACTCCCACTCAAAGTACTTGAAAACTGTTTTTTGGAGACACTGATTTTTTTTCCCTATTATTTATATTTATGTTTGTATTTATGGTGTGGCCTTTTTAAAATTTTATATATAAATAACCTCTACTGTTACATAGGTGTTTTAACTTTCTCCACCTTACCAAAAGGTCTTTCCACTACTTTGCAATACAGAACAAGCTATTCAGAACAAACAAATTACACCATAATAAATTCCTACAGAGTTCAGTGGAATTATGCTAGCGAAGAATTACCTACTTACCCTTCATCTCATTAGCATCTTTATAGTACAGTTAACTAATGCAATATGTGGGCCAAATTCACTAGTTACTATTAAGGACTAGATCACCTTGAGATCTCTGCATTTATATCATTATAAACCTGATGAAATTTAATGCTACTCAGAAATAAATCAAGCTCAAAATTTCCACTGATTAAAGCTGAGTTGTGCTTTGTAGCCCTCTGACAAAGTTCTGGCTGAAATAAACCAACATGAAGTAATAAATTATTTTCTGTCTTCTGCATTTTCTTGTCCCCAGGGAACTGGGAGAAATCTGGTTTGGGGTTTTTTGTTGTTGGGTTTTTTTCCTCTAAGTCCCCAAAGCATTAATTAACTGTTTGTATTTTTCTCTACCAAATGATAGATAGTGACGCAGTTTATTAACTCAACTAGGGCATATATCCCAGAACTAGCATCCCTTGTTATTAATACACAGCTTCCTTGGGATTACAGATACTGTATTACCTTCTAAACCATTACCACAATATCTCAGCAGGAATTTCCCTAGACAAGTTCTTATCTTACCCACGGATTTGTATTTTGAAGGATTATCACTTTTTTAGCTTTGTATAGTCTGATTCTACTGAATGGCAACCAGGTATCCTCTGAAGGCTGAGAACTGTTTTGCATCGTAACACCCATGTATTCTCACCCTCATCCTTCAGAGAGACATCCAAGTCTCTTTGTTTGCTTATCTGTGCAGGTCTTCATTTTTCCTCTTCATCTATTCAATCTGTGCTCAAGGGTCAATTAGACCTAAATAAGATCTCACTCCCTTTCCCTCCCCCACCCCTCTCCCTCCATCTACCTTTTCACCTCTCTGCAAGGAGAAAGCTCTTATTCTTATAAAATATTTTAGGGCTTATTGTGGGAGGTTAAATTAGATTATCTGATTTGTCTTCAGGATTTAAATTACGTGAATGTATATATGAATTATATTGTAGCATAACCCCTGAAATCTGTCCACCAGCTGACTCACTGTGATACTTGGGCAAAATGTTTAGTACCTGCTCCAACACAAGCTGAAGCCAGTAAGAATATTCCCTCAGTTTCAAGGAGTAAAAGAGCAGCTTGTTCACCCCTAAGGGTCTCTGTGTGAGCTTGATTCATGAAAAGATTCTCACTGATATAATTGTGTTTGAACTAGTACTCTAAGGCATTACAAAATGGAAATCCAGATTTGGGTCACCAAGTCTGGTTGCAAGTTTTCATGAATTAGTGTTTCTGAAGTCGCCTAACAGAAAAAGGTTTATAGAAAACAAATGTAAATCTGAGTAATAATAAGAATTCTGGGGGCAGTTTTAATGGAAAAACATTGATTTATTTGCCTATAAACAATTTGCAGAAATGTGAAGATTTTGTCAAAATTTTCATGTGTAAGTTATTCAAAATCTTCTACACAGTATGAAATATTCCATATTAATAAGGCTAGAAAGGGGTGCTGTATTATATTTTGTGGCAATGGAGTAAAGGTGAAATTGTTTGCAACTATGTGAAAGAAAAACAAAAACCTTCACAAAACACTGTGCATTTGCTTCATGATAAGTTGTCAAAAATATTATTCAGGTGCTCATTTGGGATGAAAAGGCCCTTTACAATGCCAGGCTTTCCGGGGGACACAAATGCTTAATTTTGTCCATTACTCTGGCAAAGTGCTAGCAGAATTTCTCTCTCACATTAAGGCATGTTGTTTACCTCCATCTACAGCTCTGAGGTCCCTTGTGGCAGAGTTGCTAGGAAAATGGTAAGTCATATCTATGAAAAATTACATAAATTCCATACACACACCCCTGATATTTTTTTTTTTCAGTCACAATAAATATCTCCTGCCTAGCTTTTGTCATATAAAGGAATAACTGGCTATGGGACATTTAACTTACTAGGCTTCTGTAGTGCAGAAATAATGTAAAAAAGAAAAAACCTAAGTAAGCTAACAATAGCCTTTCAGCATTACGGCACTGGTGGCAGAGGTTTGAAGAAAGTATGGGGACTGGGTTGAAAAGGGCAGCAGACTTTTTGCTACCTTTCCCTTAAAATAAGAACAGTCACCTTTCCCTGTAGCAGGCAATTCCCCACTAAAGTGTCACCCCATGTATTTTGCTGCAGGATATCTGTGATCTCTTCAAATGGCAGCATGAGACACATGGAGAAAGTACAGCTGCTTCAGCATTGATTCTCGCCACCAGCAACAGTCCTAATTTAATACTCTTTTGCTGTCACCACTCTCTAAAGACCATCTTTTTCTCATGCTGCCTTTCCTGTGCAGTGTTCTTCTGCAGAAGCTGATGGGAACGACTCGACCAGAAGAGGAGGAAAGTCCTCATCCATTCCCAAGAGGGAGCTCCATGCACTCCAGCTGGTTGTTGGCATAGAGTGTGACACCCCCCCTCCTCATATCCTGTGCCTATCCTTCCTAAAGAGCCTGTGTCTTTCCATTCCAGACATGGGAGCCATCCCACCACATCTCTGTGATGCCAATAAGCCCTGCAGGTGTGCACACATCTATAACTCCTCTTGTTTGCTCCCCATACTACTGCATTTGCATAGAGGCATTTAAGTTGAGCCTCTGATGAAGCTGACTTACTGACTGGAGTACCTTTATGTTGCACTCCAGGTGCTCTCCTGCTGACCTGCAACACTTCTCCAGGTTCTGGGCATCTGTTACTGGGATTGGCATCATATTGGTAGGGATGGGATGGACTGTATTTCCCCTGCCCCAGTAACTCTAGTTTAAAGCCGTCTTCATGAGCTTGGCAAACCTCTGACCAAAGATGCTCTTCCCCTTCTCTGACAGGGGGACCCCATCAGGCCCCAGTAGACCAGGTTTCACAAAATGAAGCCCACAGTCTGTCAACCCCCTGGCTGTGGCACCAGTCCTGTAGCCATTTATTGATTTGCCAGATTTGCCTTGCCCTGTCAACTCCCTTCCCTTTGACCAAGGGTCACGGACAGGGAGATTAGCTTCACTCAAAAGAGAGAAGCAGTGAAATATTTACTAATATAAATACTGATTTAACAAAGTTTGATAGTGAATGCAACAGTTTTTTATGAGATTCGATGGCAAGGTACACTTGGTTATTTACTGCAAAGAGGACAGGGTCAGACAGAGCTGTCAGGGAGACCTTCCCGTTGAGTCACAAGGTTCAGAAAGGACCCCCTTGCTTTCTAAACTCCTTCTCAGAGAGGAGTCTAGGTGCGGCTGGATCCAATCCTAGTCCCAGACTTGGTCAACGGTTTATGTCTAAAGGATTATATATATGCACAATCAATCCGTTATATCACTTAGTTAAGACTTCAAAGTTAGCATGCTATTAACTACTTACCGAGGATCTGTTGCAGCAAGGAATCTCTAAACCTCAAGGAGTAACCTTGAGCGGCCGTCCCTGCTCAAGGAGAGATCCTGGCGCGCAGCCCACTGCCGTGAGGAGAGCTTAAAGAGCTCTTGGGCTGTTCACTCTTTATAGAGTAAGATAATTGACCTATAGTCATATTTGCACAGCAACAAAATGCCTAGGTCCCCATTCCAGATAGTGTTTGGCTATATTGCCAGCAACCCCTCCTGCCCCGAGTCCAGGTGCAACCCATTACAACTGCCACTCCCACAACTGCCACTCCCACAACTCCCATAACAATCCTTGACTGCAGGAGCTGGGGAAGGGGGAGAGCATACCACCACACTGGGAGCACTGATGAGAGAAATTTTCAGGTCACCATATTACTGCAGTTTTACTTTAAGATAGTCAGGCCCCAACGGTTATCCTTGACCAGCTGGTGATAGAAATAAATCATCTCTCCTTCAAGTGAAGAGTTGTGATGTTCTGCCTAGTGTGGCACAGGAAGGGTCAGCGTGGAGGAGGCAAGACCCATGGCACTGCAAGGGCTCCGTGGCTTGGTACACAGCTGGCCAGGGCTGCCTGTCATGTGTCATGGGGGGGGGCATACAACTTAGGTTACTTTTCACTTGTCGGGTGGGTGCCTGCCCATTTTGCAAAGCACAGCTGCTCTCCCTCATTCTGAGCAGCTCACCTTTTAGTATTGAGAAGAAAACACAGTATCTGGAAGCAAAAGCAATGACCCCTAATAAGACCGCTGTGTTTTTACCCACCCCAGATGCAGATGACTCTGAACTGTCAAGTGCAGCTGCCTCCAGTGTCCAGGAAACTCCTGTGAGGAGGATCCTGTTGGGAGTATTACAAATAGAGCTACTGGCAAAATACCATCAAGGTGCAGAAGAAGAGGTTTGTCATGCTACAGAACCCAGGAATAGCACTGCATATTCTCCAGCGCCATCTACTGGTATTTTACCTGGGAACCACTTACACGTGTACAAACGTCCCTTATTTTGGCATTTGGCAAGGTGTGTTTTTAACAACTTTGTGTTCCTATGAGTTTCAAGAAAACACACTGTCACATATAAGGCAGGAAAAGAGAGATTCTTCTTCACCGCTTGGGGAAAGGCAGCTGCTAGAAAGGTCTCCAGGAAAAACTTCAGCCAGGTTTTCATTACATGGGAGCTGAGAATTCAATCAGAACATCCAAAGCCAAAGGAAACTGGATTTCATTCATTATTCTTCTTGTGGAAGTGCTTTCTCCAATTTCTTCACCCATGTAAGGAAAAGTCTGGAAGCGCTACAAGTATATTCAGTAAACCAAGACTTACTAGATCATGTAACTAAATCCCCAGAACCTGCAAGATTGTTTTATACAAAAGATCTCTAAATGTTGTATTTCTCTGAAGAGACAGTGGAGCAAAACACCTTTGTTGATTGACTGTTATTATCTATTGTCTTCATGAGCAAAACTAATTAAAAGTATATATATTATTCAGTTTTACTGTTTCTTTTGCCTTTTTTTCTTTCTTAATTTCTTCCCTTTTTTTTTGTTTGTTAATTTTAGAAAAGAACCTTTCTTTATTTTCTGTCAAAATTTTGTTGAATTTCAAGCACATTTGCTAAATTTTTTCATATCTAAGTGGAGGATGCCTACTTACTAGGAAAAGCATAGACTTAAAGATATTTTCAAGGTACCTTTGGATGCTCTCAGTTCTGAATAAGTTCTTTGAAGACATCATCCCAGCTCTCTCACCTGGAGACTACCCTGACGTAGCTCAGAGCATCTACTAAAGTGTTCAGAGCCTCGGCAGCAGGTGTCTCAGAAGTCACTATGATAATACATTCCTAATTTCCAAGACCAACTGCTTCCTGGCAGAAATCATCTCACATGATAGTACTGATCCACACAGAACACCTTAGTGGTGTTGACCACCATTACCGAGTCAGAATGGCCCACAGTTCCCACACATTGATCAGGAAACTGAGCTCTTCAGAGGACACTTTCATCTCCTCTAAGCAATAATAGACTTGGAAGTAGTTTAAGATAGAAAGGCTTAACTACCTGCCCAGCACTCAAAATATCTTCAGGCACTGTCTGTGAAATATTGTTTGAAGCAGTCCTTTGTATATTCTCACACAGCAAGCAGATCCTTATCAAAAGGATGGGGTGGTTTTCAAATCATGCTAAAAAAAATAGGACTTGAGATAAACGCTGGTAGTGAGTGTCACTAGATTCTTTGTTACAAACTCCCCAGATCTGGTGGGCTTTCTATGCAGAAAACTTCCCCTACCCAAGAAGTCAAGTATTTGCAAAACAGTCTGTACACATCTTAAAAGATTATTTTTGCACCATGAATGGTCCTGATCTGTAACAAATTGATATAATTTCCCATGAAGGAAAAGAAATGGGGAAAATCACTAAATGGGGAAAAGTGTCCCAAATAAAAGACTCAGGAAACAACTCCCCTACCAAAAGGGACAGACCTCAGTGCATGTCACCACCAAAGGTTCGCAGCAGATCTCTACAGCACCGTGCCCAAAGCAAAGCTGCATGTGCTTTGTCACTTGTGAGAAATTCCAGCTATTAGTAAGAAAAAAAAATCTAGCAATGTGGCTCTTTAGCTCTTGCTTCTTGAAATTAATGTTGACCTTCCTTTTTATCATGAGCCCTGTAGGCAGATGAGGGTTGGCTTGTGGCTAACCAAGTTTCCAGTTTAGGATTCAAGATAGGCTGGGTCATGGCCCAGGCTTATCAGAGGTGTGGCATCTTTCTTCAGACAAATTAGATTTTCCGGCATTTGGTCTGTCCTTTGTAAAACATTTGCCAGCTGTCCCATCTTAATACAGCTTTTGGGGGCAGAAGATTGGTTTTACATTGGGTAGAGACAGTGCCTCTTTAGAGGTCCTAATCTTATATTGCAATTCAGTATAATAAATCATTGTTTCAGAGGAACTTCTCATGGTATTGTTATACTATTTAAACTTCTGCTATGTTCCCTAGGTCTCAAACAAAACTAATTGTCACAGCATGCCTCAGTACCCCAGTTGTGTCCCCATACATTCATTATAAAGAAAATGACCTTTCAATATTGATAATCTGCATCTTTGTTCAGCTGCATTTCGCTTCATATTGGTGTTCAGTGAGATGCATGTAAAAGAACTGGATGAATGGTAGTTTGCTTCTCCTGTTTACCAGCTAATCCCAAAATCCAGAACATTAGTAAAAGGAAAGAACAATTTTACATGCAATAATTTTGGTAAGAACTCAGTGCATACTTTTCTTTTTAATTATTATTAATGCTTTCCCCCAATGGAAATGTAGTGCATAGAAGTTATTATCACCAACGTAGAAAGGCAACAGCACATCTGTGCACCAAAGGTCAGATAAGATTAAAAAATCTAGTCCTATTGGGGTGTTTTGTTAATACCTGATTCAGGGGCCCAGGGAAGCCAGAATGAAACTGTTGAGCCTCAGAAACCTCTTACTTCAGTTTACCTAAAAATACCAGGGATAAGCCAGGACCTTTGCAAGTCATCAGGGATACATTTTTATTCTCAGCTGATTATCAGAGCAAGCTTCCCTTGGAATAATCAATGCACTCTATCCCTAGCAGAATTTGTACTAGGGAGTGGTCAAATATGCTTAAAGAATGGTCAACACCTGAGGCAAATGTCTCCTAGTTCCTCTGAGATCCAAGAGACTGAGTCTTTAATACAGGTAGTTTAGTACTTTCATGTAAAGCAGGCCATTTCCTTTGTCTAAAACCAGCCAAGCTCCTTCTCACGGAGGTTCTTAAAATCACCAGCCTCTCCTTAGAGAGGATGCCAATATCAAACATCTTTAGCAAAGGCATAATTCAACATTGAACACTCTGTTTGTGAGGGCTGCAGTCATTTCCAATTATGTTACCTATTTAACACATTTTTATCTTTGCTGCTGTTAGGCCTCATTTGACTTTATTTTGATTATTCCCAGTTGCCATTTTCACCTCTACCTAGATTTGTTTGTCCTACCCCCAACCACCTTCATATTACCCCTTATCATCTGAATTTGGGAGAATTGGAATGACATTTATTACTTACCTCCTGCCATGCAAGCATCTTATGCTGACTTCCAAAAATACTGGCTACATTACTGCAGAACGCAAATTCTCTTGGATACTTCAGTCACAGAATCTGTGTGGCTGAACCCAATTTATGAAACATTTATTAACTCATAGGCAGTTAGATCTAGTTGGACCTGTTTGAAAAACAATAAGGAAAGGGGTTTAGTTTTTAGGTTTTGTTTATTTGTTTTAAATAACCTAACCTGGAGATAATTGCAGTTGACATCTTGGACATTCAGAGAGCTGTTTGCATATGTTGTATTATAACACAGTGTGGTATGGATCACAGTCTCAGCAGTTAGCTAAAACACTGACATATATATATATGCTGCATGTGCAGAGATAGCCCAAGCATGGCCACGTCTCATGCATGATGCATCTATAACATCATTAAAGCAGCAACAGAGTTTAGTGTATTGCAGCCATTTCTATCTGCGTAGAACAATGAGCTCTCCCAAAAGCCTTGGGTTACTGGTCTGCTTGGCCTCAGTCCCATGGCTTTTCCAACAGGCGCAAATGGCTATGAATAGCTACGATACTGGCTGTGCTGTTCTTGGCCTCTATGTAAAGACTTTCTCTCCAGCAAGCTTCACAGGTCTCAGCCATTGCACCATGCAGTCAGCACCATTCACCCGTCTTTTATCCCAGGAAAATCCACCATATGTTTTAACAACAGGTTCTAATTCCATAAAAGTGACTGTGGAGCACTTATGCCAGTAACTCCTTGCCCTCACTTGTGATATTTTTTTCATGTCCCCAGTACACCTTGTCAGATCCAGGCTCTCCGTTAGATCACATGTCAGTGAAGCCCCCCTTTACAATTCTCAGCAATGCTTGACTAATGTTCCTATTAACTCCCATAAGCCTTAACGAGCTTAACTTCTATTTGTCCTTATTCACTTAATCCATAGACTATCACCAATTTTCACAACAGTCTAGATATTTGTTAGTTTTTTCTAATTAGCAGCAGCTAATTAAATGGATAGTTGCTGGATAAAAAGGCGGAGCAATTGTGGAAGTAAATACATGGGATTGCTGTACCGTACCATGTTGGTTGAAATGGAAAAACTTACAATGGCTTGGTAAGAAAGTAGCACTTTTACAAGCTGTATAAATATATCTGCATGTATGTATGTATACTTACACCAGCTAACAGTATTCAGCCACCGATGTCTGCTGGGCAGCAGGAGAATACTATCTTCCTTGTACAATATATCCATCAGCTTCATCCCAGGTGCCCACAAGCATTTTGTGAACACAAATGTTGCCCGGGAGTTATTTCAGTCACCACAGAGATGAATGCAGCCACTTCTGGGCCAGAGGAA